>ML812307.1:49066-63744 GCA_009831015.1 Picea engelmannii
AAATTCAAGGCAGGATAAATTCTTTTGATGATGCTTTCTAAGGTGTTTCGGGTAAAAATGACATAACTTATTTACAACGAATCCAAATTAATTAAGACCAAATGTGTTGTTTAGACTACAGTATGTAGTATTATGTGTAAAATTTTCAAATCCATACAACAAATATTCCATGTGGGCACGCTCTAAAAGTTCGCTCTCTAGAATAAGCCAGAATTCAACAAGGTATGCCATTTTTTCTATAACTCTTTTTCTTAGAGGTTCCAAGTAGTGACACCTAGAGGAATTGCATAAAACATACTAAAGAACATTGTGTACTATTTTCAGATCTTTATTCATTACAGGTACATAGTTATGATTATTTCAAGTTAGGGTTGTTGACTAATCCAAAACTAGTAATGTGAGACTAAAGAAAAGTTTGATGAAAATGCTAGTCTCTTGTTGTTAAAGTTAAGGAAGGTTTGTAGGTATGTGATCATATACACTAGGTCTATTAAAAATTTACAAATCATATTTGGATGATGAAATTGATGAGGGATTTTGGTTGAGGTACATCTTGGGTACATGGTTGAGACAATTAGTTGATAAGTTGGCACATACATGAGGTGTATAGTTCATTAGGTTGCTACATCTTGATGATTCATAGTTTATGAGTAGTTGATACATGATTGGTACATACTTGGTACATGGTTGGATGCACTTGTTTATGGTATAGGTTGATTACAGGTAGCTGCATGGCTGATGCACTTGTTTATGCTACAGGTTGATTACAGGTTGATGCATGGTTCAGGTTTATTGTTGCAGGTTGTTTGGTACAGTTTTATTCCTATAGGTTTATAGTGGTATATTTCAAAGTGATAGTGTGGCAGTGGTTCCATCATTCTACTTCTATTTCAGGGTTCTTGGACGAGGCAAGGATAGGTGGTTGTAGCTACCTTTTGGTTGTAGCCAGAGATCATAGGGGGTTGTATCTTCCTTCTAGTTGTAGCCAGAGAATTGGGAAGTTGTAGCTTCCCTCAGGTTGTATCCTAAGAAACTAGGGGGTTGGAGCCTCCTTCTTGTCGCAGTTGGAAAACAAAGGAATTTGGTGCTTCCAATGAATGTAATTCTTTAAGACATATAAGAAAAAACATTTCATGGTTTTTTCCCACTTTGGGTTTCCATGTAAAACACTGGTGTATTTTGTATGTGTATGATTGTTCATTTGTTCATTTCTTATTTACTCTATAGTTATTGGATGATAATGCTACATTAATATAACACTTGGATTATATGGTTAAAAATGATTAGATTTGACTATTACCGATTCACCCCCCTCTCAGTAATCCAACACGATTGTCCCCCAAAGTAAAAATGACACTACGGGACCAAGACTATTGGGGACTAGGTGTAACTTGATACGAAACAAATAAACATGATTGTATATAATCGAAGAGGGGAAACCTTCAAGGAAAACAAGTTCTATCTAAAGACAACATTACATCACTTAAGCACAATGCATTGTGATATGAACATCACAATGAATAATTAACACACACACACCATGTTTAGTATTGACATACAACCCACTTATGTTACTTGATAATGACCCATTGGGTATGTTATTTATAGCCTCAATGTCTAACCAACTTCCTTGGAATCAAGAATATATTGTCCACATACAACCATCGGTGGTTAGAGTTGAATCTATCGAATCCATATAGTCTAGTCATATTTTTGAGGATGCTCGACCCGATCGTCCATGTGTCCAACTCTAATTTTCATGCCCTTAACAAACTTACCATGAAGGACAAATTTCCCATTCTCCTCATAAATGAAATTTTGGATAAACTCATTGGGGATCAATACTTTACCAAACTTAACCTTTATTTGAGATACCATGAGATACATATGAAGAGAAATACATCCCCAAGACTACATTTCACACTCATGATGGCCACTATGAGTTCTTGGTCATGCACTTTGGTCTCTGTAATTCCCCCTTCACTTTTCAAAGTCTCATGAATCATCTCTTTTGTTCTTTGCTCCATCACTTTGTGTTAGTTTTATTTGATGATATTCTCATCTATAGTAAAATTTGGCCAGCCCATCTCACCCATGTAGATGAAGTTCTCCATCTCCTCTATAAGCACCAAATTTTCCTCAAATAGTCTAAATGTGATTTTGGAAACTTTGAAGTTGAGTACCTAGGTCATATTATTGAAATGGATGGTGTAAGGGTGGATCCCAGGAAAATTGAAGGTATGAAGAATTGTAATCACCCTAAACTTTTAAAAGTATGCATGGTTTCCTGAGTTTAACATGATATTATCACAAGTTTGTTCAGAATTATGGAAAAATTGCAATTCCTCTCAAAACTCTCCTTAAAAAGAATTCTTTTAGTTGGACTCCATCAACTGACCAATCCTTCCAAGCCTTGAAATAAGCTATGTGAAATACTTTTGTATTGGCCCTACCTATTGATATTATTGTAGTTTTTTGAGGTATTAACCTCTACTTGTAACCTTTGATGAGACTAGAATATTCCGGGAAGCTAGAGAAACCCTAAACAAATGTGTAGAAACCCTAGAAGAAATGTCGCCTCAATAAAAGAATTCATATTTAAGTGTTAACCACTAAAATAAGAAGTATGACTAGACATGTGAAAAAGAGCACTATAAATAAGATGGTGCTAGAGCTCATTTTTCATTCACACACTCACAAATGCATACAGACTAGTGATGCACAAGTTTGGAGAGGGAGTGCAGCTGCAACTACTCCAACTTGGATTTTGGTCTTTGGTTATGGATTAGACTTTCTAATTTGGTTATGGTTTGGAATTTATGTTTGGTATTATAGACATTGAGAGAGATACACTACCTTGGTTGGCTATTGGTTTTACGATCTCCTTCCGAAATTATTTTGTCTATCAAGGTTAAAGGTGCTAAGGGGTGGTTGCATGCCCATGGTTGGGTGACAATATTGATATATTTCTTATGGAAAAATGAGCACATATATTTTATTCTAACAGGTTATGGGCCCACAGTATCTTCAAACCATCTAACCACTGGAAGATATCTTGGGAATTTATTCGTTAATCTTGTTGTGGCACCAATTACAAATGCATCTAGGTTTTTTTATTATGCACCTGCAACAAAACCTAAATATTGTGCTCAAGTACTTATGATTAATAATTTTACCTAATTCCTTGACATCCTAGTGCACCCCAGCCTAGCGCACCTCTTGGTACCCTCAACTAGAAAATATTTTAGGTTTGAATATTTGGTCAAAGTCTTGGCTAATTAAAGTCAAAGTCAAATTCAAAGGTTGACCTCTAGTCAAATTAATTTTGTTATCAAAGTTGATTTTTTTTGAGTTTCTAGCTTGTTCTAATAATTGAATCTAATCTCTTCTTGTCAATATGATATCTAGTTTCATATTGGAAGCATTTCCATAGGGGAATACCCAAGGTTCAATGATTCACACCACACCAACACAACCCCGACTACCGACCCTTTCGGCAACACCTGCAAAGTAGGAGAAGTCTAACCCGAGGTAGAAGAAGGGGGGGTTACATGATGCATGTGTTTGTAACCTGGCTGGTACACAGATCTGTGATAACAACACTTCACAGGATCTTCTGTTAACGCTTAGGAAGTGACATGCATTAGTTTATTAATCCTATTAACATCACAAAACATAATCAAAGATAGATCGACGAAGTAACAACAAAATATTATGCACCTTGAACACTTAGCACTTAGCACTATGGATCAGATATAGCTATTTAACATAAGAAAAACATTTAAGCAACACATACATATCCATTAAAAATCCTAATCTAAGCACTAAGAAAAACATAACAAAGATAACCTTGCACAAAGAAAGCCATGTGATACCAGATATATGTGGTTCACCCCAGTGTGGGTCTACCTCCACAAACCTCTTCGCCTCTTTATTATTCATCAAAAGATTACATTCATTCACTCCTATGCATTAAGCCACATAGTTGATCTCCACACCAGACAACAGATCTATGCACTGAGCACCAGATCCTCCTTCCAAGACTAGGTCAAATGCACATAACCAAAACCCTATATCATAGCACTTGCGCCCTTTACAGAATGATAATCACATACATACATTCCTTTTCACAAAGAAACTATGTTCACACATAACTATATTCAACACATTTTCTACAATACATTCTTCTCTATTTATATTATAAAATCCCTTATAATAAGGCCTAAACATGGGAAAAACCCATGGGCCCACATCCCATAAACCTGTTACAAAACCCTACAGGACCCTTTACTGCGTCCACTTAACCCTCAAAATAGGTCATATCTGTGATCTCAACTCCACCTAGACGCTCCTTCTTCGACCAACGTGTTGAAGTCCAAAACTAGGTCAAAGCTAACCAAAGTTTCCTCAAAACTTGGTCGAGGGCGAATAGGCCCCCAACACTCACTTGTGCCTCTTCCCGAGTCACTCAAGTGCGAAAAATGCTACTTCAAAATTCTCAATCTTAACTCGAGGTGCCTTGAATTTATTCTTCGCTTGAGCCTCATGCTCAGTGAGCTGTTGGATCGTCTTCTCTGTAATAGGCCCTTTGAGGCATTTTTCTACTACTACAACCACTTGATCTAGTTGTGAGCCCTATCCATCAATATCCTCGAAGACCTTTCAAGATTCATCCTTCAAAGTTTGTATCTTCTGCGTTACTTCATTACCTTACCCTAGAGGGAAGTGATCTACTGCTGTACTATTCTCTTCTCCTGGGATCTCTTCATTCTTTCTACTGTGGTGAGCAACTTCATCTGCACCTGCATCAAGAATTCTTGTTGCTGCACCTCTTATAACTATGCTTCTATATTCCTTAGTTATAGATCCTTGGTGAGGCGTTCATATGTATGGGTGCTTCTATCACTTATCTATTTACATTATGAGGTGAGGGATCTTATACTTGATACTATTTTCTTGGATATCTCCTCCCTCTAGTCACACACTTCCTACGGGGTGCTTGGTATTGATCGGGCCTCTAGTTCTGTTATTCTAACCCGAAGCTGTTGGATGATCATTGTGAGTTTCAATATTTGAGCTTCGACCAACTCTTTCTCTTCCTATGCCAAGCTTGGCACATAGCAACATTCTTTACTTACCACTTCTTTAAACATGGCCCATTGTACGAGAAGATGATCTTTTTCCCTTTGTACATGGGATTTTTCCTCCTGAAGCTCTGCTTTCTCACTTTCCTGGGCTGCTACACTGTCCTGCATTGCTCGTAATTGTGCTAAGAATTCGTACTTCTCCTTTTCCAAGGATTATGTAGCCTTCTTCTTCTCCTCCTGAGCTCTCTGGAACCAAACTTTTGTTTCATCTGCAAGCCTTCTCAATTGGGTTGGTTGATCCCTCAATTCCACAGTCTGTGACGTGGAAGGTGCAGACGGTGCAATAGGTACTGCATGAACCAAGTGAACAACTTGTTGTACTTCCTTCAATTCCCTCTGAATCCTTCCATATAAATCCTCTTGATTTTCTTCATATCTCTGCAACATGTCTTCAGAGGCATCTTCCATAGCTCTGCGGACTAGACTAATGTCGTCCCCTATGAGAGTGGCCTCCAGTTGTGGATTATTGGTGCGTGTCTTCTTCCTTGCTGAATGTTTCTTTGGAGAAACCTTCCTCTTTTGTGGTGTTACTGTCCTAATAGGGGGATCTTTAGGTGGTTTAGCTTCACCTCCTACTTTATCTTCATCTCCTCCTCCCTGTCCTTCTACTTCGTATTCTCCTCCTCCTGGTGAGCTAGACCCGTTATCTTCGGAAGCGTTGTCCTCTTCATCACTCTCTATGTTATGTACTTCATCTTGCTTTTTATTCTTCTTCATCCCACTAGATTGTCCGACATGCTCAACTCGAGTAACTATGGGGATTCCTATGGTATCATTGTCAGATAATTCTGCATCAGCGATAGGTACAAGATATTCCTCCGGCCACTCCTTCGTGATCTGCTCCATATCGTCATCCATCAGCTTGTAGTATGACTATAATTCTTCCTTGTTCTCATCTTTGTGAGCAGTGATGTAGATGAAATGAGGATCAACGTGGAAATTTGCTATTGTTCGGTAGTGGTGCAACTTGTGCGGTGTCATGTGAGAAAATGATTTGATGGCGACCTTTAATTGTTGGTAATATCCATGAAACACGACATTGGACTGCCACTGCTTCGTCATGTATTTGGTGTAGAACAGGGTGGAAAACTGAGTGGCCAATGGCTTCGAAGATTCGATCCATATAAAAGTGGCCCATTCAGGAATTTTCCAAGTGACAAATGTGATCAAAATGATCATCCAACTGTAATGGAATTTGTATCCCAAGTCCTAGGATTCGTGACAATCCTTATCTAGCTCGTTGATGAGGTAGTTCGCGCAGTTCATCTGCATGCCCTCCACACACTTTCCTGAGAGGTCCACCATGAACCCAATGACCTATGTGGGGTGGATCTTCCTCACGAGATTTCTATCTAGGAGTTGGAAAGCAAGGCACACTATGCCATCCTGTATAGAGGCTACCTTGTAACCTCACTTTCCTTTCTCTACCTCTCTGTAATCTTCCTTAATGCGTTTCACCAAAGATCGATATGAAGCCTTCCTTGGATAAAACTTCTCAAGTTCAGGACTCTTCATGCTTAAGCCCATGAACCATTGGATCAACACTAGATCCACAATAATCCTTCAGTCGAGCCACAAATATTTTCCATGATAGCATGACATGAGGAGTTTAATGGAAGCACTAACCTTCTAGTGGCCGCTAAAATGTGGGATTTTCATCATATTCAACACAGTGGACTGTGCCAACCCTTTAATCCATGGATGTGAGATGAGGCGAGGTTTCTTCCCGATTGTCTTCATGAGATATTGGTGAGGAGCCAACATGGCATAGTTCTTCCAGTATCCTAACTTGAAGTCATTGTTCTTCAACAATGGGATATATCTTAACTGACCCTCGACTATGCGAATTCCTTTCGGAATGTACACAGTAAAAATGGAGTACTCAAAGTCATGAGGGATGATGTAGTGGTTAACAACACCAACCAAAGGTGGAATATATTTAGGTAGGATCAACAAGATCTTCTTCACATTAGAAAGATCACTGCAATGCTTAGTTATCTGCTCAATTCTGGGGTTGACACGGCCGGAATGACGTCCAGTCGAAGGGGAATCCTGCAATCCCCTAGTCGACGATGCTTGGATACCTTCGGATATCAGTCGGTCGGACATTATCTTCTTAAGAACTTCCTCAACAGACTTATCTAATTGACTATGTTCTCCCGACATTCTACATTTTAACAGATAGGTGGGGTAGACAAACAGATGACAAGGTAGACAAACAGATAGGCGTGGTCTAGTTACAGATAACACAGCTCAACACTTAGACAATTCTCTTCTTATATTAGTCAATAATGGGTAGAAAAAATTGGTCCCAGTGCAATGACCAACAAGTTAAATAAGTGGGGCGTCATGACATATCTTCCAACAACTAGGAAATGCTTCCATGAATGTAAATTTATCTGTTATGGCGTAGTCTCAATGTCCAAAAGTGGTCCGTAATCCCATAAATGAGTTTTCTAACCATTCTGGAGCGTCATTATAATGGTCTAGGCACCTCCAACGGTCATATAACTTTGTCAGGGTGAAATCCAATCCTACACGGACCTGTTTTTCCAGCGAGGTTCAAATCCTGCGAACCTGCCTCCTGCAAGGTTCCAGTCTGTGAAGTCTTCCATGTGGTTTATGTAGCTTCTTGTAGATTTTCCAACTTAGATTTCTTTTTATTGAGTTTTCTTTCCTTCTTTCCTCTTATTTCAGTCTCTCTAACTGTTTATGGAATCCTCTTTCCATTTTTATTCTTATCTTCCCCTACCGTAGTGGCTTCGCATTGTTGAGGTGCCCTCAAAGGGTGTGAAGATAATATCCATTTTCTTAACACTTCTTGAGTGGACATAATTCTTTATTTCATAGATAGGTTCTTCAATCCTTCTTGCATTCTTTCAAGCTTGACGACTAATTCTCTTGCCTTCTGTCCCTCCTACGTTGTTACTTTGTTCTGTTTCTTTGACTTATCCTCTTGTTCTTCTACTAGTCGGTCTATTTTCTTAGCTATGAAATCCATTATTTCTTTCTTTTTATTTTCTGTCGCTTCTTCCTCTTATTTCCTTCTGATCTAATCCTTCTTAATCCAAGTCTTGCATAACAATAATGGGAAAGAGGCGTTGTCCCCAAAAAACCTAATGACTTCAAATTCTTGTTCTATCGATGTTCCCTGGACAATAATAGGTACATTAGTAATTCTTCCACATAAGGTTATAATTTTTCCCTTAAACAAGCCTATCCTTCCCAATGAAGGTACCACAGTAGGATTTCCCAAAATTTCCCAAGTTTCTTTTGTCATAGTATTCACTTGTGTTTCTTCATCTAAGACAAAGTCTATGTCGAAGTCTTTTATTCTTGCACTTATGCATTGTTTTTCTTTCAGGATTTCTGGTAAACTGCCATCTTTATGAACACCCATCGTTTCTTCCAACTGTAATAATGTAGTTGAACTTCCTCTGACCTTTTCTCTTTATTAATTTCTAACATTCCCATAGTCTCTTGACATTTTTCATAGTTTTCTTGTCTCATGTTCATCCCTTCAACTTTAGCAATAATCCTTGGACAAATCTCAAGCTCATGACCAACAACCTTACAACAAAGACAAATAGGGCCTACCTTAGTACATTCCTTAGAAATATGTCCCGACCTTCTGCAATTACAACAGAATGTCAATCCTCTTTTTCTTTTAAATGTTCCCCAACCTCTTATGTTGGACCTGCAATCTGCAAAAATTCGTTCTAGGTTCCTGCATCCACTTGTTAGTCCAAAAACACTTTCTATGCATAGGAATAACATATATTTCTTCATTTCCATTAAATTTACTCAAATCAACTCTTTCTTTCAACTGTGCCTTATCCTTCATACTAGGACAAAATCTATTAAACATACTTAAATTCATACTTTCAAAACATAAAAATTCACTTTTCCTTCTCTTACCAAAGCACAAATATTTCTTCTTTTAGGACCTTACCTTTTTTCTTCAGATCAAATTACCTCCTTGGTAAAAATCTTCACAAGTCAAGTAGAGTATTGCACACTTCAGCAACATATCTACGCACAAAGATTCTTTGTTTCTTTACTTCAATTCCAAACAATCACAGTTTTAGGTCCCAACAATGAAACCATTTGTTGGCACAGGGGAACACCTAGGGTTCAATGCTTAACAGTTCACTAACAAAACCCCGACTACTGGCCCTTTTGGCAACACCTATGAAGCAGACGAAGTCTCACTCGAGCTAGAAGTAGGGGGTTTACAGGACGCATGTGTCTGTAACCTGGCTGGGACACAGATCTGTGATAAAAACACTTCATAGGATATTCTATTAACGCTTAGGAAGTGGCATGCATTAGTTTATTAACCCTATTAACATCATAGAACATAATCAAAGATATATCAGCACAGTAACAACAAAAGGTTATGTACCTTAAACACTTATAAATTAGCACTGTGGATCAAAACATTTAAGCAACACATACATATACATTACACATCCTAATCTAAGCACTAAGAAAAACATAACAAATATAACCTTGTATAAAGAAAACCATGTGACACGAGATATACGTGGTTCACCCCAATGTGGGGCTACGTCCACAAACCAGTTCGCCTCTTTATTATTCGCTATAATCTTACATCCATTCACTCCTGTGCACTAAGCTAGAGAGTCAAGCTCCACACCAGACAAGAGATATGCACACTGAGCACTAGATCCTCCTTCTAATACTAGGTCAAATGCACATGGTCAAAACCCTATATCATATCACTTGCACCCTCTACAGAATCATAATCACATACATGCATTCCTTTGCACAAAGCAACTCTATTCACACAGAACTATATTCAACCCATTCTCTACAATAAATTATTCTTTATTTATATTATACAAACCCTTACAATAAGGCCTAAACATGGGAAAACCCCATGGGATGACATCCCATAAACCCATTACAAAACCCTAGAGGACCCTTTACTAGGTCTAGTTAACCCTCAAAATCAGTGAGATCCGTGATCTCAGCTCTGTCTAGGCGCTCCTTCTTCGACCAACGTGTCGAATTCCAAAAGTGGATCAAAGATGACCAAATTTTCCTCAAAACTTGGTCGAGGGCAAACATGAAGACAAGTTGGACGATTCTACAAGACTCCAAAGGCATGCACTTGTATATTCTATTCAAATTATATCATCTAGCAAAACATGAGTGTGTTTATGGGGAAAGTACTAGAGACCTTGTCCAAGCTATAATCTTGGATTCATTGCATTCATAGGAACAACCACACCCTCCATAGCAGTGAAGCTTTAGGTTCCATGTTTTATTAAATTGTTAAAATTTATATATATCAAGGGTTGTAGTTGCTACATTACAAATTGTGAAAGAAGTGTTTGAAAGATTATATTATTTCTAGTTTCAATGAATACTTGATTGCCTATGAATATTATTGATATATATTCTTATTATACTTGTTCGCAAGATGAACTAACATCACCTCTAGATAGATATTTCTTCTTTTCTCTTGTTGTTCTTGTTCTGGGCAGGTACCCTCGTGAAATATGTTTGATGAACAGTCCTTGCAAAAGTTGTCATAGAAGAAGTTTATAAGGATGGCACAACTTCTAGATGGGAAACAATTAGAACATATAGAAACAAACTTAAAGAGACTGGGAGGAGTCATAATCTAAGGAAATCGGGAATCAAAAGGAAACCATAATAGGATTGTAACACTTTGCAAAAAAAAAAGTGAGATGTAGTAGACAGAAGCATGGACTTTCTCAGATGGAGGTAGATTATCATAGAATTACAAAATAAGAGCATGCATATTGCTCATTTAGACATGATGTCGAGATTAGGAGAGAGATAATCCCCAACGATATGATACATGAAGAATAATTTGTAAATAATATGAAGTATCTATCCTTGTTCTTCATTGGAAGTAGAATCCATGATAAGAAACATGTTTTCAGTTTGACTCTAGAAGAAATCTTTTTCGAAAATAAGCCTTAAATATCCTTTTTTGTCCATCTACATTTATGTTTCTATGGTGGAAATAAAAATTTGGAGCCTTCTGGAAATAAGGGCATGTAATCTATAGAATATTTCATGTAATCCAACAATAAAGAGAAACATGAGGAAGGACATGAAGATTCGAAGAAATAAATAAAATTCAGGACAACCAATTGAACCAGTTTGAACCCACTAGAAACAGCCAAGCAAAAGAAATGGAAGCAAGTTGTGATGAAGAACAATGTATGTGAGAAATTGTGAAAAAGACTTAAGCACTGATAGATACAAGGAGAGACTCAGGGCTATAGGGTTCTCCTAGAAGTAGGGAGAAGACTATGATGACAACTTGTTCTAGTAACCAGACATACCTCTACCTGGGCCATTATATATCCTGCAGTATCCATGGGCTGGAGTTTACATCAGATGAATGTAAATATTTTTCTTCTCAAATAGAGTAATTGAAAAAGAAGCATATATAGAGAAACCTCAAGTTTTTGAGGTATACTAGAAAGGGACCTGTGAATGCAAATGGAAGAAGACCTTGTATGGATTCAAGAAAACTTGGTGTAGATTCTCTCATGTACAACATAAGCATGGTGAAAAATTCCTATGACAGAGGAAGTATATTGAAATGATTATTCAAAATTCTGGGATGACGGATTGAAAATCCATGGAAAAATCTCAAGATGACAGATCTGAAGAAGTTGAGAGACTCTGATCCAGTAGACCCATCTTTGTATTGACAATTTATTGGCTCGTTAATGTATTTGGAGAATACTCAGACGAATATTTTCTTTTTCAGATGTTTGATTTATGATATACAACTGCATGGATTTATCAATTCATATTGGGTAGGGAGTGCAGATGATAGAAGAAGTGCTATTGGGATATGTTTCAGTTTCATATTTTCCATGATGTCACAGGCTACTGGGAAATAGAATTTTGTTGCACTCAACATAGAAGAAGCAGAGTATATCACAACTTGTGATGCTTGTACGGAAGCAGTGTGGATTCGTAAGTTAGTTTATGGACTATTTGATCAAGTGTTGGATTCGACTGTGATATATTGTGATAATCAAAGCTGTGTGAGGCTTTCATAAAAATTGATGTTCCATGAGAGGTCGAAGCACATTGAGATCGAGTATTATTTTCTCCATGAGAGAGTCTAGAGGGGAGAAGTGGTTGTCCAATATATCTTCACAAATGAGTAGATAACAACTATTTTGGAAAAGCCTCTATCCAAGATGAAAATTTTTCATACTTAAGGGATAAGTTGGTACTTGTGGAGATGACTTCCTTTTCAGAGAAGGAAAATATTACTCCCAGGTTGGGAGGGAGCACTGATATGTTATTGATTTATGGGAAGTCATTTTCCAATTCAGAAAATGGTCCAGGTTGGGAAGTCACCTTCCAATCCAGAAAATGGACCAGGTTGGGTAGTCACCTTCCAATCGGGAATGTGGCCCAAGATTTCTGAGGGACATGCATTTTTCAGTTTGGAAAATGGTCTAGATTGGACAATCATTTTCGTAATGAAAATGGTTTGATAGATTGTTGATGTGCCATAGACAGTGATTCCCCTTGTGGCGAGTGTGGGGGAATGGTCTAGGAAAATAATTCTTCTTGGAAGTCACTCTAAGTAGTGGTCAAGTAGAATGGTCTGACTTGTTAGGAATTCATTCTTTTGAAGTTCACAGTTGTGATCATTTTCGAAGAATGGTCCATTTTGGAGGTTTTTGTAGGACAATCATTTCCATTAGGAAATGGTCCGGACAACCATTCCCTAGGGAAGACTCATTATCTTCAGGTTGCATTGTGATTAGTTCCATAGGAATGGCCCAATTAGGTGAATGTTATAGTTTCAACAATAAGGGATAGGCATTCCCTAGGGCAGAACCGTTCTCTCTAGGTTTCACTATGATTAGTGCCAGAGGAATGGCCTAGTTAGGTGAATGGTCCATGCTAAAAAAATCAGGGACAATTATTCTTCTATGCTTGGAAACAATAGTATAGATATCCCATTTCTTATGTTATACTTTTTGAGGGAAGATTCTCTTCCAGATCTCACAAATGTGAGTGGAAGAATGGCCTAGATGACTTGTCTTGTATCATTATATTGTTATGCAAGTTGATATCAGATGATATGATTGTTGCAAGTCTCTTGACATTAGCTCTATTATACTTCAGTGGATGTGTTTCACTGGTTGTGACTATGTGTCAATGGTTAGTAGGTGTGGTTGTGTACCATTGGATAGTAGTTGTGTACTACTATGGATAGACACAGCCTCATTCTATTGAATGGCATTGGTCTGATTGCCATGGAGACTACGACTAGTGTTGGAGATAATTTCCAGCTAGATGGATAGTCAGTATGCTAGTAATTATACATTATCCTTGTGAAAAATGGTCCAGGATAGTCATTATTCTAGGACATATGTCTGGATTAGAATACTAGTCCTTGTAGCACATGGCGTGGCTTCCAGCATCTGTTGGAACATTTATTCTTCTAGGACATATGTACAGAAAAGAATAATGGTTCTTGTATCACTCTCTAGAGAGAGTAACTTATTCAACATCATGCCTAATTAGTTGGATGGAGTATGGCTTCAAGACATGATGCACTTGATGTTATCAGATGATACTGATAGTGATTATGGTGGTCATGATTTCACCATGAGATAGCCCATGTGGGATGATACTACTGGTTGAATGGTTTGTTTGTGCTCAAGACGATTTCCTTTAATAACTTCCTATCTAGGACAGAGTGTTTATATATTATGGTATATGAGAGGGGTACTAACCTCTATGTGTAACCTTTGACAAGACTAGAATATTCCAGGAAGAAAGAAAAATCCTAAACATATGTGTAGAAACCCTTAGAAGACATGTCGGTTCAATAAAAGAAATAATATTTAAGTGTTAAACTCTAAAAGAAGAAGTCATCATGGACAACTAACAAAGATAACTATAAATAAGAGGGCTCTAGATATCATTTATCATTCATACTCTCAAAACTGCATAAAGACTAGTGTTGCACATGTTTGGAGAGGGAGTGCAATTGCAACTACTGCAACTGAGATTTTGGTCTTTGGTTATGGTTTGGAATTTCATATTTGGTTATGGTTTGGACCTTTTGTTTGGTATGGTAGACTTGGAGAGAGATACACTACCTTGGTTGGCTATTGGTTTTAATATATTCTTCCATAATTCTTCTTCCTGTCAAGGTTAAAGGTTCTCAGGGGTGGTTGTGTGTCTAGGGTTGGGTGACAATATTTCTACATTGTTTGCGAAAAAATGAGCACATCTCTTTTATTATAACACTACCTAACTTCACCAATACCTTTGTTATAGAATGTGATGCATTAAGGTGAGGAATTGGGGCAATCCTCATGCAAGATGGAATACCTTTGGATTTCACTAGAAAATATTTGTTGTACCAACATTTGGGCCAATTGATTCCAAATTAAAATGGATCATAAATGCCTCAAGTACTTCCTAGAACAACCAATTTGATCCATAATGATCCGGATTATTTTTGGCACGAAATGAGAG
>ML812307.1:64537-80894 GCA_009831015.1 Picea engelmannii
AGTTTCATGCTTCACCTATAGTGGTCCATTCAGGTTTTACTAAAACTTATGAATGGGTCAACCAATATTTCTTCTTAGACGATATGAAACATGAAATTTCTACCTTTTTGGCTGAATGTGATACATGTCAATGAAATAAGGGTGAGACTGTCAAACCTCCTGGTACACTCGAACCACTTCCTCTTCCACATACTATTTGGACTTATATTTTTATGGATTTCATTGTTGGCTTACCCAAATAGGGAAATAAGTCATTCACGACGGTGGCATTGGATTGTTTTTCCAAATATGCTCATTTCTGTGCTCTTAAAAACCCATTCACAACATCCACAATGGCTCAAATTTTTATGGATAATATCTTCAAACTCCACTAAATGCATGATTCTATTTTTTTTGATCATGATCCTTCTTTTACTATCAATTGTTGGAAATAATTATTCAGGATCCAAGGAACTCAATTTCATCTCAACACAACCTATCATCCCTAGAATAATGGCCAAATGAAAGCTATCAACAAGTGTTCGGAAACATATTTGAGGTGTTTTAAATATAAAAGACAACATCAATGGTTTTGGTGTCTACCCCTAGATAAATGGTGGTACAACACCTCTTACCAGAATACCTCTCAAATGTATCCTTTTGAATCATTCTATGGAAAAAATCCACCATTGTTTCTCCCATACATGCCTGGTGTCTCCAATGTTCAGTAGGTTGACCTCAATCTTATCATCTTCATGACCATTCTTTGTACTGTTAAAAAAATTGGCAATGGCTCAAAACTGCATGAAGAAACAAGTAGATCAAGGTCATTCTGAATATCAATTTGCTAAAGGGGATCATTTGTTTCTCTGTCTCCAACCATACAATTATAATTCACTCAAATCCAAACAATGTCATAAAATTGCACCAAAATTTTATGGTCCTTATATTATTCTCAAACGTGTGGGGATAGTGGCATATCAGTTATCTTTTCCCAGTCAATCCAAGATAAATCCTATTTTTCATGTCTCGTGCCTAAATAAAGTGATTCACATGAAATCCACACCCAGACCAACCTACGATATTTGGATGAATAAGGTTCCATTTGGTTGCAGACACAAACAATATTGGACCAGCGAGATCATCATCTCCATTAGGGCACCATCCAAGAAGTTTTGGTTCACTAGAAGGATACTCCACCAGAAGATGCCACCTGCGAACCGACTACCATTCTGCAACATTTTCCTCATCTTAATCCTTGACGACAAGGTTATTTTTCAAGGGGGGGGGGGGGCATTTTAGGGATCTAACTCCTCACGTAGATAGAATAATATATTTTCCATGTAATAAAGGTCGACATTAGTTAATAAGGAATAAATATATTTTCCATGTAATAAAGGTCGACATTAGTTAATAATAAATAAATATGTTTTCCATGTAATAAATACCGACATTATTTAGTAAGGCCTATTTAATAAATATGAACAAGTCATTGTAAGAATACATGATAGAAGCTTCTGCCTCTAGAAATATATTCGTCTAGAATTTTCTTTAGAAGATAGAATTAGTATAAATAAGAGTAGGAGGCATAAGAAAGATTTTCTTGAGAATTATTATAATAGATATCTACTCTGTTGGAGGTTTCCCCCTCGAAGAGGCAAGTGAACATTTTTTCTTTGAATATAGGTATTATCTATGGTATTACTCTTCTCAATATTTTTGTGTTTCATTGATACATGTTGATTATTCTTGTTTCTTCATATTATATTACATCTATTACGTTACACTAACACTATAGGTAGGATTCAACTGTGAAACTGGAAGATGAGACTCCATCCTGACAACTAAATAATGAATGCCAAGTCGAGAGCCTTGAACAAAAGTTCAATGACAACACTATATGCTGCAAATTTATTGGTTGCAAGACCAAGGTAGACACCCCATGAACTCACCAGCTCATTAGTGCGAGAGAATATCACCGAAGTGATGGAAGCTATATTATGGGTACTATGACTAACACCATCATAATATCCTATGTAAACTGAGGTGGATGATGACATTTGCAAATCAATCATAAATCATGATAATCAATTAACCAATACATTCAACATAAAAAAATTGAAAATCACACCAATCCAAAACCAAAACACATCTATGTAAAAAGAATCATGTTGATGAATGACCTAAGAAGAGTACTTTTTAAGGTAGATCCCATTGCAAGGCTCTGAAAGGAGATTTCCATCATAGTCAACCATCTCATAGGTCCCTTTTTTCAAGAATTGTCTAACAATGTAGGGACCATGCCAAAGGGGTTCTAAATTACCTATTCCAAACATATCATGGTCTTGATCATAAACCAACACTAAGTCACCCTTTGAAAAGATACGAGGAAAAACAGACTTATCACACTGGGATTTGATGTATATCTTATGAGTTTCATTGTCCAAGGTCGCATCACCATGTTGTTCATTAATATGGGCCAAGTACAACAGACAATTCTCTTTCATGGAGGTGTTCCACAATAGCTCTATAACGATCTTCAATTATAGGATTTCACAT
Source organism: Picea engelmannii (assembly GCA_009831015.1). Taxonomy (NCBI): domain Eukaryota; kingdom Viridiplantae; phylum Streptophyta; class Pinopsida; order Pinales; family Pinaceae; genus Picea; species Picea engelmannii. The sequence goes on from ML812307.1 coordinate 67,076, forward strand.
TCATTTGAAAGAATTTCCTCCATACCATAAACGAGTTGGAATGGTGTGAACTGGGTGGAAGTTTTAGTTGATGTACAGTAAGCCCATAATGTCGAAAATAACATGATATGCAAGTTAGTTTTTTGTTTCCATAAAATCCTCTGGATCATGGTCTTCAGGACATGAGTGATGGATTCTACTTGTTCATAGGATTGAAGATAATAGGGTTTCAAGTTCTCATCGAGAAAACCCAACTTGGAACCTAATTTGGTCATCATATAGTTACAAAATTGGGACCCATGGTCCGTCACTATGGTATTAGGAACACTGAACCTAGTGATAATGTGATTGAAAATGGATAATGAAGAAATGGTGTCATCATCGGAAAAGGTAGGAAATGCCTCGTCCCATTTAGTGAAGTAGTCAACAACCACGATGATGTATCCATGGCCATTAGCTGAAGTAGGTTTACATGTCATGAAATCAATTCCCCATTTGGAAAAGTGAACGATGGTCACCAACGAATGAAGTGGAGCAGGGTGAGTGCACATATTATAGATGGATATTTGAAAAGAATGACATTTTTGAACCACATTCATTCAATATTTGAATATCGTAGGTTGAAAGTATCAAACACGCAATATCTTTTAGGTAGTGGCCAACCCGTAGAGATGACTGCCAAATTATCTAGTATGGAAGTTATTCAAAACTCTTTCATCTTCCTCATGGATAAGGAAATGATGTAGAATATAATTGACACCTTGATGATAATGGGTATCATCCACAATGATGTAGTGTCTAACCTGATTTCTTATGTGACGTCATTCATCAAGGGAAACTTTAGCATGAAAACACTAGTTCTCGAGGTATACCAATACATTTCCATACCAGGGATCACACAAGTTAATGAGGGATAAAAATTCATCAATAAAAGAGTCATTAACCATGGGTTCAACATCAAATAAGGGAAGTTCGAACATCAACTCTCTAAATTACAAGAATTTATTATATTTGGAGAAAACAAACTCCAGGTCAAACAACTGAAAGATAACAATCCACTTTGATTAATCCCCCCTAATGATATGACAATTAAGGATGATTGGGTTGGCATCGAAAATAACAATGTTATTTTGCTGGAGGATATAATTTCGTAAATGTTAATTCAACAACATGCATTACTACCAAGGCCAACTTCTCAACATGAGAGAATCGAAGCTCGAGATCATCCAATCCCTTACTAATATAGTAGATTATATGCTCTCATTGTGCATCATATTCTTGGAAAACCCTCAACCCTCAAGGTTAGGACATATCCTTGTAGGGTGGAATGTTTTCCTTGGATTTGGCCTCTAGACGACAAAAGGAGAGGCATCCATGTCTTCCAGGTGCCAAGTGGGCTTGTGCTCATCCATATTCCGATGAAGCAGTTATGAAATCCAGGGAGGTGGTTGAAGCATCGTATCCCCCATGAATGGAAACTCAGATCAGTATGACCGTGAAGACAGTCTGTCAGCCCAGACAGTCCGAGATTTCATCTGACAACAAGCTGAATGAGCAGTCTAACCGAGGAAACTCAGAGGGACTGGAAGAACCTAGATCGCGTCTGATAGAAGAAGATGTGTGCAAAGGATAATGTAGGTGAAGTCTGACTGAGAAGACGCAATGCCATGGAAGCTCAAGCATGCCTCTGTTGTTGTTTACAAAATTTTTGAGTTTATGTATGGAGTTTTGTTATTTTGGCAAGGGTATTTGGTTGAGCAGAGCTCCCATCTATAATGTTTATTCTTCCAGAGCTATTCTATTGTTATGTAATCTATTTGAGACATTCATGTCAATATAAGTTAGTTTCTTGTTCCTTTCATTTTGTCTCTAAAAATTGTTTGAAACACTCGGGTATGGAGGATCTAGTCGAGGATTGTTATGTGGTTATAATGGAGGTTTGATTATAACTACATCGTAATCAGTTTTACTCATTTCCATGAGTTGTTTCTTCCCTCTTACACTGGATATCTCAGGTATGAAGGATCCAGTCGAGCTATTGCAGTTATAGGATGATGGAGGTTTGATCATCCTGTTGCTCTAACTGTGGTGCTTGCAACATATATGAGTGTCTAGACATTGAGCTCAAGACTTCTCTTGAGTTTGATTTTTTCATCTCCGAGCTACTAGAAGGTCGGATGCCCATCGCAGTCGCATTCACCTTTCTCACTAAGTCTTCCCTCTACTCTTGCTTTAACCCAATTTCCTGACTGAAGTTAATGTGGCCCTCACGTCCCTATGCATTTCCTATCCAGTCATGTGTTGAAAATCATTCAGATTCTGAGATTTGTCCATTGACCTTCATCCATGCAAACCAACATCCACCATATAAATATGATGGGTACTGGTCTTACCTTTGATGCAATCCGAGGGTGACTTCCAGTGCTAACATTTATGGTGCCATTTTCGGTGAATGAATTGAATACATTTACCTGGGATAGAATGACAAAGAGCTTCTCATTCTGAAGGTGCATCAGACATCAAAACCATTGAAGATTGTGCTTTCACCTGGCGACTCCACTGTTGTGAATCCACTGAGGTGAATCCACTGTTTCAGTGTGGATTCTTATAGCTACACCTGAATATCCTTAGGAGAACATAATGATCAGATCCAGTCTTTGATTTTGAACAAAGACCAGACACACTCATTCTGCACATCATTCACCTGGCGACTCTATGGTTGAAGAATCGATTGGCGACTCCACTGGTTCGAAATGGAAAAAATCTTGGCTCAGAGGTTCTCTCTTAATTTCTGTGTTGTTCCTGTTTTTCCTAATGTTGTTCCTACTCTGGACGAGTGGGGTGATTATTTTCCCATATTTAAAGAGCGTAAAGAGGACAACCCTGCTCAACATCTCCGTGATTTTCATGAACTCATGTGTCAGTGGGAGATACATCATGAGGATGTATTATTAGATATGTTCATGTTATCATTAGAAGGAGATTCTCGTGAATGGTATCACTCCTTACCCCCTTATAACATCTCCTCCCTGGGATATTTTCATGCAACTTTCAATAGGCACTGTCAAAAGTTTTATTCTTCTAATTTAATTTTTCATAATTGTTGTGAAGAATATAAATATTGTGTTCAAGGTATGAATTTTTTGAATGAAAGATGTGAGGATGAGGGGTATACCTCGAAGGAGTTGATAAATCTAGTAAAATCACTTTATGCAAGAATGGAAAAATTGGAGGTAGATCGTTCTTGCTTCTCTTATGAAGGAGATGCAGAGGATATTCTGGTCCTTGAAACAGATGTTTTTTTCAACCCTACTTATGATGAAGAAGTGATTTCAAATACTGACCAAGAGAAGCCAACTTTTTATGGATATCCCAATGAATATGACAAAGATCATAACTTTCCCATGGTTCCTGTGTATGATGATTATTACTCTGATCCTTGGGAGAGCCATGAAGAAGAAGAGGAAAATCCAGAGGGACAGTTTATCTCCTGTCCAGAGCTTATCAGTGAGAAACCATTACCCGGGACCAGTCAGCCTGCATCGAATTTTCACCCACCTGTGCTTACCAGAGATATTCAACATTGTGTGAGTAGCTGTGGAGCAGATTGGGTTGTCAGTTACAAATTTTCTAGAGTTTTCCACTCATTATATTATCCTGTCACCAAGTACATGGAGTGGAATTTCCTTCATATCTTAGAGCCGCCCAAATTTATCTCAACTTTAGCCTTTGGAGAGAAGTTGAAGGATGTAATTGTTATATTGTCACGGTTGCATTATCTACTATTGATCACTGATAGAGTAAAATAGCTTCCAGTCAGGAAGTTACTTGAATGGCTATGGCTATGGTGGAAATTTGATCCATGTAAAAATCAATTAGTTTAGGACTGTACATAAATAATCTCCTGTGGAGCCCATGTGTGTTTATTTTTGTTTTTTACTTATCGTCTTGTATTCCTCAACAGGGTGTTTTGAGCTTAAGTCCATAGCCCAATGGAGAAGGAGATTGGAACTACTGAAGATATTAGAGCCTCACAGGGAGGACTCTATCCCCAATGGAGCCTAATGTTAACACATATCCATATAGAGGGGAATGTTTTCCTTGGATTTGGCCTCTAGACAAAAAAAGGAGAGGTCGCGATGTCTTCCAGGTGCCAAGTGGGCTTGCACCTATCCATATCCCGATGAAGCAGTTATGAAATTTGAGGAGGCGATTGAAGCATCGCCTCCCCCATGAATGGAAAGTCAAAGCGGTCTGACTGTGAAGGCAGTCTGTCAGCCCAGACAGTCTGAGATTGTGTCTGAAAGCAAGATGCATGAGCAGTTTGACCGAGGAGACTTAGAGGGACTGAGAGAGCCTAGATAATGTCTAAAAGAAGAAGGCATGTGCAGAGGAGACTGTGGGTGTAATATGACTGATAAGACGCAATGCCATGGAAGCTCGAGCATGCCTATGGTTTTGTTTAAGAAATTTTTGAGTATATGTATGGAGTTCTATTATTTTGGTAATGTTATTTGGTTGAGTAGAGCTCCCATATGTATTTTTTGTTATGCCAGAGATATTCTCTAGTTATGCAATCGATTTGAGACTTTCATGTTAATAAAAGTCAATTTCCTATTCCTTTTGTTTTGTTTGTAAAAATTGTTTTAAACACTCGGGTATGGAGGATCCAACTGAGGATTGTCATGTGGTTATAATGGAGGTTTGATTATAGTTGCATCGTAATTTGTTTCACTCATTTCCATGTGTTGTATTTTCCCTGTTACACTAGATAGCTCGGGCATGGAGGATTTGGTCAAGCCATTGCAGTTGTAGGATGATGGAGGTTTCATCATCTTGTTGTTGTAACTGTGTTGCTTGCAACATATTTCAGTGTTTGGATCTTGATCTCAAGACTTCTCTTGAGTTCGCATTTTTCATCTCCAAGTTGTTGGAAGGCCGGATGCTCATACCAGTCTCGTTCACCTTTCTCACTAAGTCTTCCCTATGCTCTCACTTTAAATCAATTTCCCGACTGAAGTTAATGTGGCCCTCACGTCCCTGTGCATTTCCTGTCCAGTCCTGTGTTGAACATCATTCATATTCTGAGTTTTGTCCATTGACCTTTATCCATACAAACCAACATACACCATATAACTATGATGGGTATTGGGCTTACCTTCGATGCAATCTAAGGTTGACTTCCAATGGAAACACAAGGGATCAACCATAATCCCATAATTGTACATGATGATGCTTATCAATCTCCCAGACACCACACAAAAGATGAATTTATGTGGGCTCAAATGGATATTATAGTAACAACATTGGGTGAAAATGACCTTCAAATGATCAACATGATCCTCACAAGACTTGGAACGAGCAACCAAATCATCAAAGTATGCATATATAATTTGTTTTATTTCACGAAACATGTAATACATGGCCTGCTAGAACGTGGCTCCAATGTTTTTAAGACCAAATGGAAAATTTCGATAAGTAAAAGTACCCCAAGGAAAAATGAAGGCAGTCTTGTGTTCATCTTCCAATTCGATTTAGATTTGATTATATCCAGAGAAACCATCCATGAATGTGAATATTTCACTCCCGACACATTCATGAATAATTTGGTCAATGAACAAGGTTGAATAATTATTCTTTGGACAATCTTTTTCCAAATCCCTATAATTGACACAGGCCTTAATAACACCTTATTTTTTAATGACCACAATGAGGTTGGAAAACCATCTGGTCAAGGGGATCGGATAGATAAATCGTACAAGAATAAATATTTTCGACCTCCACCTTGATGGAAATAACTTTCTTTCAATTGAGTGGTTGGAGCTTATACTAGACCATCTTGGCTATGTCGTATGTTTTAATTCCATGTTCGACAATCTGGGGGTCAATGTCAAGATTTCATAGGACCAAGAAAAAATATCATGAAATTATTTGAATAGGGTCGTATAAAGTTCAATTTCTTGGAAAAAATAGTTATCACATATTAGGATGTGTTCCATGATACCTAGATTCTAGAAAATGTCAATGGGTATAGTTTTTAAAATATTCACCAAGTTCACTTGTGAAAAGACATCATGAATCATAATGGGATATCGGTACCATTGAACATTATCAGTGGAGATAGTAATTTTAATCTCAACCTCTAATTGTTCCAACTCAGGAAAAAAATATGTTCAATGGTGCAAATCCTCCCATGGATTATAGGTTGAAGCCATGACCTCCATGATATCTTATTTGGATTGAAGCTCGAGATCTAGTAATTTGTCGAAATATGGAAGAGGAGTGATGGCTGAGGAAGGCATTGGGTACTAATCGAACTCAACATCCTGATAGGAAAATAGAGTCAACAAATGTTTATTGGATTGCTTGATAGGAAATATCGACCAGGGTGAGAGGTATGGATGCTCCATAGGATTCAATGTCCTCGTGATGAGGTACCACCCAAGGATCAAGAAACCTAAGGGATCCAATAGTAAATTATGAAATCATGTTGATAGGATAAATTTTCATAGAAGGAGGTGGAGAGAGAAGGGGAAATAGTACCATGAGTGAATAATCTTTAAACATCCTTGCACCCACACTCATATATGATTGTTGGGTTTCAACGACAAAGGGTACATTAGACCTTGCATTTGAACGAAGGTTTGGGGTACAAAATGAAAGTTGATTGATTGTCACTATTTTCCTTGGTAAAGGAAGCGTACAACCCTAAATACTGACAAGAAAACGACACTCATATCATACAACCAAGTGCATCCTGGTAAGAAATTGTACTCAAGAGGTGCATCGATGACTGCCAAAACAATAAACAGAGTCTTACCACCTAACTCGATGGGTAAGGTGATGATTATGCCATGGGGATATAACATATGTCCACAAAATGATTTCAATAGTGTTGCATAAGTGTTGATATTGGGTGATCCAAGGGCCTTCAAACATGACATAGACATAATACAAGTTGAGGCTCCTTCATCAATCACAATGTGAAGGATATTTTTCTCCATCAGTCTTACGTTGATCTGAAACGCGATTTGATGGGAAATCCTATCATGAACCTGGTCAGAATAAAATGTTATGAAACTCGACTCTGAGGGATCAAACCTGCTAATGACCGACAACAAATATTTTCTATGCATTGGGTAGCTTTGGAGGACTTCAAGTGTAGACATGGCATATGGTTCTTGGGCCAAGTATTCCACAATATTTTAGTTGTGGGTAGACCATGTATTTGGATTGTGTGTCATTTGTTGAAGAACACTCTTTAGAGGGAAAAGTAGTGTTTTAAAGGATGGCTTCTCAATCATAAGAGAGTCACTAGGCTTGGAAGAAGATATTGATCTATGAACAAAAAGAGTAGGCTCAAAATTGTCATAGTCCTTGGCTTGAGTCTTCAAGTTGATCATTTGGTTGCACTTGACAACTATGGAATTCGAGGAAGACCTATCATGTTGAGGGTACCCGTCATTCTGTCGTACAGGGGTGTAGGATTTGTTGCAACCATGTGTTGAGGTTGAGGGGAAAAAGGATGAGTTAGGACAGTGGGATACTAGGGCCCCTTTACTGATCCATATTTGTTTTTATTCATCTTCTTCTTTCCTTCAGGTTGTTGAGGATTATTTGGTTGAATGGATTACAACGATCTCACCTTGGTTTGATTAGAGACCATTTAATTTTTAACATTAGAGCTAGAAGCTAACAGGTGTGACGATATAGACATGTGACCCATTTGGTAAGCTAACTATCCCATAGAGGCATGGAAAACATAACCCACCACACCATTCGCATAGGGTCCCGGGTTTGGATTTTTGGGATCTGTTAATATCTTAGCATCATGTGGGATAATATCATAAAGAGTACCTAGCTATGATTAAATCAAATCTAAGTGCTCCTTTAAAGAATAAGATTATTGTATGGATGACATTAAACAACTACTTTCTTACTTGGGAAATTGGCATCAAACAAGAGTGGATTTGACCAAATATGTGCATCCTCTACAAAAATCATGAGGAATTTGTTTCTCACCTATTCATTTCTTGTGTTTATGCAGAAAGGTCTCTCATATCGTGTAGTCTGAGCTTAATCCCATGTCCCAATGGAACATGATCGGCTTTGTGGATTTCTTAAAGGATTGGCTAGCAGACAAAGTAGTTAAAAATTTCCATGGCATGCAAAGTTTCTTGGTTTCAACTATATGGTGGGCTCAAAACTCCAATATTTTTAGGTAGATAGCCATTCCACCCAAAGTAACAATTGGAATAATTATGTAGCTATCCAAGGAGTTTATGTCGGACTTGAAAATTAAGGATCCAAGGCTTCCAGCCATGCTAGAGGTGGACTTTTGGATTTCATTAGATTTCTTCGACAAGGACTTCTAGGGTTATCCCTCAGTATGTGTAGTTGGTGTCATCTTATTTTTAATCCAAAACCATTACCTTGATATATGTTATGCACCCAGGACTGGGACAAACAATAGGGAAAAATTCACAGCCTTGTGGAATTTTCTAGAGATAACATTAAAAAAATAGGTGAAGAAACTCTAGGTCAAGGAAGATTCCAAAGTTGTGATGGATTGGGATGGAATGAAAAGTCTATAGTGTTAAACGTAAGGCTTGAGTCTCTTTGCATGGAACTAGAAAAATGACCAATAATATTTACAGCCACTACTTGAATTTTCCCCTTGAACTATATAATAATAAAAAAATAATTTAAGGTTAATGAGATATGAGATCATCTTGTTCATGGAGCAAGGAATCCCATCCGCTTAATGTTTTCATTGCTTAATCAATTGAAGTGTACATTTCCTACTTTCTATGAATTCAAAATCCCCTAATTTTTTGTGTTTATGCAGAAAAGGTCTCACGGATCGTGTAGTTGAGCTCAATCCCACGTCCCAATGGAATATGACCGGCTTGATGGATTTCTTAAAGGACTGGCTAGTAGACAAAGTAGTTAAAAATTTCCATGGCATGCAAAGTTTCTTGGTTTCAAGTATCTGGTGGGCTCAATGTTAGCCTCTTTCTCATATACAATCATTAAGTCCAAGTATACCACCTTTATTTATTTTACATACTAGGATATAGTTTTTATCCTAAGTGTGTTTCTAGATTCCTATATTGTCTCATCCTACCTTATCTCCTGATGAGGTGTTGATGTGAGAACAATTGAGGTGGTTTTATTATTGTATCATATATTTGTATGATTAAGATGAATACAAGTTGAGAATTATGGCTTGAGGCCTTTTCCACGAATCTTCTTGTCCTAATATTATTATTCTCAATTTCTTCAATTGGTATCAAAGCTTCTATAGTTCTTAGGGCATCGTAATTTCATGATAGTTTTTTTATGGAAAGTTTGATTTCAAAGCACAGTGATGCACCAAGGTGAAGAGGAGATTACAGAGTCGAAAGCTCTTGGAAAACTCCATTGTGGCATCGATCATATGATTAGTATGTCAATTGTTTCGTTTTACAAAGGAAAATAATAATAGTTTTTTAGATCTATCACTAAACTCAAGTTTTAGATCTATCATCCTCTTATTGGTCAAGTCTCTACAAGTTTTGTTCCAGTCTTTGTGTCTCTAGTCTATCTGCAAAATTCATTTTTTATCTCAGTCTGATTTCCAAGTGGATGATCACACATATCCCTCCATTTCTCTGCAACATTGATTTTCTAGTTATTTTTTGAGCTTTTGGCACAGACGTGCCAGATCAAGTTAGATCTAAATACTCTAAAACAAATTCACGCCCAACAAATCTGTACACAACAAATCTATCAAATTTTCTATAGATCCTTCAAACACCCAATTGTTTCAGTCATGAAAATGTGGACCCTATAGCAGAGTGAAGGATCCCATAGATCCACCACATTCAACTAAAGAATAGGCAAAATGGGACAAATTTCATTCTAGATGAACAAGGGCATCGTTAAATTCTTGATCTCTGCAATTCTACGCGCATATGGAGACTATTGTTTTCCATATGGCGTGATTGTGCATTGAGCATGTGCATGTCAAGCAAGAAGAGTGACCGTAGCAATAATATTCCCATTCTTTTGCCTGAAATCCAATATGATCTGGTGTGATTTAGTTTCAATATCCATTTTTTTAAGGAAACTCAAACGGATCGATCAATACAAGATTTGGTGTAATGAAAACACAACCCAAATGAATTATGGTTGTGATATAGGTGCAGAGGAACTAACCTACATATATTAGGTTAGGTATTCTCATGATTTAATATAAATTGATTGATGTGGAGAAGCCAAATAAGAATGCATTGACCAGTGTTTTAAATCTGTAGTGTTCAGAATTAATTGAAGAGTAGACTGGGAATTTTGTGTATGCATTGAATGATTTCTAGAAATGAACACAATATTTAGAAGTCAGTAAAGAGAAATTTCCCTTCTGTTATCTAGACTTTGTCTCATATTTCTACATATGGGATTTGTTGGTGCGATCTCAGTAAAATTCCATTTGGTCGCTTATTTATCAAGCAACAAATTAATAGTGTATACATTCCAATATGGAGTTCGCGGTTTGTTCTTGATGGGAAATCTCATATGATACAATCTCACGTTTTATTAACTCGTTGGGTATATTCCAAGCAACAGATTCATGGGCGTTGTTCTCCTCCAAAGACTATTTGTATACATGCGGGGTTTAATCCTTTGAGTTCTAGAGACTATACTTATGTGCAAATCATGCTTGTAAATTTAGGGTGAAGTTCAAAGAAGCCGAATTTGTATGGATCAATGATGAGAGGCCAATGTTGGAGAACGAGAGATTGTAGATCTAAAGAATGAAATTTTTGTTATGAGAATTCCCCTGCCCTTTCCATATTCATGGAGAAGCAACCCAAGAAGTGTCCATCAATGTTGGATTTGAGCAAGAGAAAAGTGCCGAGAGACATTGAAATCAAGGGTGTAGTGAAGCTATAGGAATAGTTCCAAAACATGTATTGAAGAAGGAAGCAAAGGTTCACAAGGTAAATACTAGAAAGTGTTTGTTGGAAGTGAAGATGCATTTGTTGGAAGTGTTTGCCTAAAATAGAGATGTGTTTGCTGGAAGTGAATATATCCATAGACTTGTAATGTTACCATGCTTAGTAGTTTCATTTGATTGAATTTATAGTGCATAAACTTTTGAGAGTTTGATAAAGTAATATTGTGTCCTTTGGAGGATCTATAAGGATTGATGTATTTTAAAAATTGGGGTCTTTCTTTAGTTTAGAGGGAACAAAAGTTTACATGAAGGTTTGACAATGAGATGTGATTAAAAATATTCTAATTGAAAAGATAATTGCTCTTAGGTGTAAGAGATAACTGTATTAAGCATACTAAAAGTTCATTTTTTGTGTTGTTGAAGTGTCCTAGATCCACCTGAAATTGAATAAGGGGATATTAGGTACACCTTGTATTGTGTGTGATGGTGAATGATTCTTTGAATGTTTTCATGTTGTTTTGTGTCAAGTTTTGACACTATGCTTTTGATTTACTCTACAACTATACGCACATGGAATCCACAACAAGATAAGCACACAAATTAATGCCAGTAAAGCACATACAATCAAGCACAATCAAGACTCTCAATTAAGAAGCAAAGAAGATATCAAATTGGTAGTCACATAAACATTGGACACATCAAGCTCATAATCAAGGACTCAAAGAATCATTAAATTTGAAGATCAACTCAACTTTGAAATCAACATTTATTGTAAACTTGCAAATAGTATTTTTTGTAAGTAATTAAGATCAACTATAGTTATTTTGTAAGTATACAATCAAATCAAGTTGAATTTATTTGTAAATGGGTGCATTCTAGGTTGAGCACAACACCCAAGATTCATTGTCATTTTGAATAAAGTTGACAAGGTTGAGTAGTTTAACTCAAATCATTGTAAAAACACAAGTTTGGGTGCATTTTTGGTAGTATTCAACATCCTCAACTTGTTGAAAATTTCAAGCGAGCCTGAATTTCAAGAGAGCGTGAAAATTTAAGCAAGAAGATTTCAAGCGAGCGAGTGAAAGTGAGCGAGAGTGAAAGAATAATGGGTAAAGGAGGAAAGAATTTACAAAATGCCTCTCAAGAAATCAAGGAGCTGCAAGAATACAACCATGAATTACAAGACCAAATTGATATGAAAGATAAATTGATTCAAACACTTGAGATGAAGTTAATTCAAAACCAAAACATAATTGATCACATGGTTGATACAATCCAGTCAGTAAATGATTTTCGAGATGAAATTGAAATGAAGAATCAATTGATTGATGCACTTCAGATAAAGTTAAGTGAAAAGCATAATCAAATTGATGACATGATTGATGCAACATCTGAAGCAACTCAAAAAGTTGATGCAAGTTGTGACACAAAGGATGTGATAGAGAATTTTGATGCAAGCCGTGACAAAGATGATCTAATAGAGAAGATTCATGCAACATGTGCTACAGAGGAGCTTATCCAAATGGTTGATGCAACATGTGATACAAACAAGTTCATAGAAAATGTTGATGCATTTTGTGACACACAATACCTTATCCAATTAGTTGATACAAAAGAGACAGAAGATATGGAATCTTTCAAAGATGAATTCCAAAAAGAAGCGCAAAATGCTAGCAACAACAACAAATGTGAAGAAGTAAAAGAACAAAGTCAAAATCATCTTTCCAAACCCATCATCAGACCTTGGGAAGAATTACACTTGAATAGGAATCGACATGGCTTAGGATATGAAAATCAAAACAATTTTCATATTCCAAATTATTCGAAACCAATTTGTTTTGTGAGCGCTAGATTCCTTCAAGAAAATTCAACTTCACCTGTTCAAGTTCAATTTCTTCACTCAAAACTCCAATATTTTTAGGGAGATAACCATTCAACCCGAAGTAACAACTGGAATAATTATGCAGCTATCCAAGGAGTTTATGTCAGACTTGAAAATTAAGGATCCAAGGCTTCCATCCATGTTGGAGGTGGACCTTGGGATTTCATGGGGCTTCTTCAACAAGGACTTCTAGGGTTACCCCTCAGTATATGGAGTTGGTGTCATCTTATTTTTAAGCCAAAACCATTACCTTGATATATGTTATGCACCAAGGACTGGGACAAATAATAGGGAAAAATTGATAGCCTTGTGGAATTTTCTAGAGATAACATTAAAAAAAGAGGTGAAGAAACTCTAGGTCAGGGGAGATTCCAAAGTTGTGATGGATTGGGATGGACCGAAAAGTCTACAGTGTCAAACATAAGGCTTCAATCTCTTCACATGGAACTAGCAAAATGCCCAATAAGATTTACAACCACTGCTTGAATTATCCCATTGAATTGTATAATAATAAAAATTTAATTTAAGGTTAATGAGATATGAGATCATCGTGTTCAAGGAGCGAGGAATCCCCTCCGCTCAATGATTTCATTGCTTAATCAATTCAAGTGTACATGTCCTACTTTCTATGTGTTTCCTCATAGGTCACACTTTCAAATATAAAGGGGGGTAGGGTATGTACACCTCCGTAGACCTTAGCAGTCAAATCCCTATGTGGAGGGGGTCCCTTGTTCCACAAACAAGAGGGTCTCATACGATTTTGTGGGATCCCTTATCCCAAAAACAAGGAGATCTCATATACCAATTTGGTATAACCTTAAAATTAAATTCTTTATTATTACTATAAACTAAGAATTTAATTGAAAAATAAATAAAAAAATCCCACTAATTTTTTTTGTCTAGCTAAACCTTAAAATTAAAATTATATTAGTTGGGCTGTGAACTTAAAATTATATTATTTATAATTATTTTAAAAGCAGAAATTTTATTAAAAAAATAAATAAAATCCGGATGATTTT
>ML812307.1:118091-132827 GCA_009831015.1 Picea engelmannii
TCAAACTTCCTCATGTCAATCTTAGGAACATGGTTGGTCTTCAAACCAAAGTTGGAGTTTCTCCATTCTTGATTCACCTTCCTTGTGTCCACATCATGAATTTCATGGGATACATTTTCACTTTCAGGTGTCTTCTCTGTTATAAAATTTTTCAATACTTCCATGATCTCCCCTTTTAAACCATCTATCTTACTGTCCAACTTAGCTTCCATTGAATCCATCTTAGTATCCAACTTAGCTTCCATTGAATCCATCTTAGCTTCCATTGAATCCATCTTATTTTGTAGTTCATTTATGTCCCTACGCATTTCATCACCTTCATCAAGAGTCCAAGTAGGATTTTCTGGAGGCTTATTTGGTGTAGAAGTTCCCTTTTTGGGTGGCATGGTGGCCAAGTATCACTTTTGAACCTTGATTTTGAGGTGGTTCTGCTAGACAATATTTCTTCTGTTGTATCTCCCAATTTTTTGCCCTTTTGGGTATGAAACTTTCTCTTCTGTATTTCTCTGATATTTTTTCTCTGCAATGCCATAGGTCCAATTTTTGGCCTTTCTATGAGATCTCACTTGTATAGTGTGCCCCGCACAAACTAATTGATATAAAATTTTGAAACTCACACCCAAAAGACTACAGACAGTCCACGATCCAATGCAACCAGTCCCACACAATTTGGATACTCTAGGAAGAAGTTATGATTGTTTCACCTGGAACACCTTCTTGAGACTAGTCAATAGGGCTAGTCAGATACCCTATCTTACACATGGTGTATCTACAAATTTAAGATGACCCAGAAGCTGAAACTTTTACCACAGATACACTACTAATTTATGTAAATGGCCTCTGTAGTTTAGGGTTTGAAACGTTACAGAAAATTGTTTATAGCGAAAATTCCACAATGACTCATTTCCTGATGATTCCAAAACCCTATATTGTACAGGATGTATCTCCGAAAGTATAAGGTATCGGGAGCTTAATTTTGAACCCAACGTACCTTGATCCATTTTCTAAATATCCTCCAAGTCGTTCCTTCTAAAACGTTGTAGAAAAAAAGTTATAGCAAAAATTCCACGGTGTCTCAGATGTAGCAGCGAAACCCCAAGACCTTGAGCTCTGATACCATATGTTAAGAACCAAACATCAATATAGCATAGAAAACCTCAGGAAAAGTACTCAACACCTTGAAAAAGAGATAATTTTAGATAATAAGCCTCTTCGAGGGGGCAACCTCCTTTTACCCCACTTAAATGTTCAAGCACAAGATGATTCAAAATGAAATGTCTCCTTGGTATATATAGGAGACTAGGAGGTATAATTACAACTAATGGCCTAAAGCCGACATAAATAAAATAACATTACTAATCTAAATTACAACTAATGGCCTAAAGCCGACATAAATAAAATAACATTATTGATCTAATATTCCCCAATTAAGGGGTAATGAGCCAATATTAGGGCTTAACAGTATCCCTCGAGTAGTACCACATCAGAAAAAATTTGTACAGGACCATTACTTCCATGTATCGACAGGTATATAGGGAATCCCATATGTCTCCTGAAACTAATCGTAGATCAGTTGTTTGGTCTCCTAACTGTTATAGTTCCACCAAGAAAAACACTCATCATTATACTCTCTAGTACCTGGGTAATCAGGTAGTAGGGCTAAGGGTACAATCGAGCCTCCTTAGTTGGTGCCCTGAGATATTGGACTGAGAAGTATTATTTTACCACATACATATATCTAAGAGATATAGTATAGGGAAAATTAGTGTCCATAGGCACCCTGCAAACACTAACACAGGGGGGAACATACCATGCAAGGAACATAAAGGATATTTTGGATGCCCAACCTTGCCTCCTCCATTTTGGTTGTGAAATTACTATACATTTTTTTGTGTTAATAATTTGGGAATTTCTACATTGTAGTATTATTAAAAAAAAATTAAAAATTAAAAAAAATAAAATAAAATTGTGGCATGCCTGCACACTTATTTGAGACCTATCTCATTGGATTCCCCTTTTCATCCTCATCGTTGTGATACATATCATTTTGAACCTTTGATTTACCTAGAAGACCCATACCCTTCCTGACTTATTTATTTCCCACTTCTCCCATTGGTTTTATCTTGTTTTAGTGATTGTAGTGGTATATATCACTTATCTACTTTTTTGTACATGGACCCACCCCTCTTCCCCTCATTGCTCCAACCCGCATAGAGGAAACCAATAAAAAATTGAATAATGACCTTACTTCCCTTTAGGCCCAAGTGAATACTAACATTCCTATCATTCATTCCAAAATGGACTACATCCAAGAACAGTTAGGTAGACAAATTACTAAATTCAATTCCAGTCTCAAACAATTCATGAACAAATTCTAGGGTATGTCCATCTCTGACCCACCTATCTATATTGAGGATGTTGACTCCAACCGACCTTTGCACTCTCATTCTAGATCCCTCGCTTGTGACCCCCATATTCCTAGAGTTGAGGTGAAAAATTCGATGGCTCGGATCCCATATCATGAGTCACTCAAATGGAACACTATTTATCCATGCATGACATTACTGATGAGTTGACCAATCTTTTTTACAAAATTTTCTATTTGCATCCAAAATTATGGAAATGGTGGAAGTGGTGTATAAATGCATGCTAAGGGCATGTTTATTGGTCACATCTTGTTTCTAAGATGTATGAACTCTTTGATGCAAACAACCACAATTTAAGAAGTTTGAAAAAATTGAAATAATATGGAACATTGGAAGATTTTATTATTGCCTTTGAGAACTTGGCTTTCCAAATGGAGGGCATGACAAATGATTTTTTCAGGGAATTTTTTATCAGTGGCCTCAAGGATAAAATTAGAGCTTGGGTCATAATGTCTTGTCAACAAACATGGTTGGAAAAAAGTAAAAATGCCAAGGAGGCACAACAGGTCATCTTGGCCCAGAACATAAAGCCCACTTTTTTCCCTGCCATAAACCCACCACTCTTGTCCCTAAAGGTATAAAAATTAACACGAACGAAAATGGTTGAATGATAACTCAAGGGTCTCTGCTATACTTGTGATGAAAAATATTTTCTAGGGCATAAGTGTAAAGAACAAAAACTTTTTATGACCATTTCAGAGGATTTTTATGATGAATATGTTGAGTTTTCTCCTAAATATGAGCTACCCCAAATATACAATCTTTCTCCACCCTCTGATCCTCCCGAAGTTGAACCACTAATCTCGTTGAATTCTCTCACCGATTTTTCTGCTCCCCAAACCCTCAAATTGATTGGTTAAATTAAGTACATGAAAGTCGTCATCTTAGTTGACAGTGGAAGCACTCATAATTTGATTCATCGTCGCCTTTCTCAAGAAGTCAATTGCTTTATATGTGTTGTCAATAATTTTAAAATCATGATTTTCAATGGTCAATCCATGAAATATGGGGGGTGTTGTGAAAATGTGCATCTACAAATTGGTTAGTACACCCTGAAATATCACATGTTTTCTATTGAGATGGGTGGTTGCGACATTATTCTTGGTGTTGAATGGTTACGCACTCTCAGCCCCATAACCATGGATTTTAAGGATTTAACCATGCAATTCTAATATGAATTAGACTAATATAAATTCCAAGGAATTACATCAGGGCCTTCAAAGATCATCAATTCCCACCACATGGAAAAGTTACTCAAAAGAGGTCATTCTGTCATCATTTCCCAACTCCATTCTATTCAAATAGTTTATACACCCCCGATCTAGCCCAACATTCAAGCTATGATTTCCCTCCATCCGACTATTTTCCAAACTCCCCATGGCCTTCACCCTACTTTGGAGACCATGACCATTCCATTCCTTCAATATCTGGAATTATTCCTCCCAATTTTCACCCTTATCATTATCACTTTTCTCAAAAAAATGAAATTGAGAAAATTATCCAAGAATTTTTAGAAGCGAGTGTTATTTGTCCTAGTACCAGAAACTATTCTTCCCCTGTTGTCATTGTCCTCAAGAAGGAAGGCACTTGGGGCATGTTTTCTGATTTTTGTGCCCTTAAAAAACTTACCATCAAGGACACATTTTCCATTCCTATCATAGATTGCATTTTTGATGAACTCAATGGGGCTCAATACTTTACCAAACTTTACCTTTGTTTGGGCTACAACTAGATACATATGAAAGATAAAGACACCCCCAAGACTGCATTTCACACTCATGAGGGCCACTATTAGTTCTTGGTCATGCCCTTTGGTCTCTATAATTCCCCCTCCACTTTTCAAATTCTCATGAATCGTGTCTTTCATCCTTTCCTAGATCACTTTGTGTAATTTTTCTTTGATGATATTATGATCTATAGTAAATTGTGGCTATCCCATCTCACCCATGTAGATCAAGTTCTCCATCTCTTCTCCAAGCACCAACTTTTCGTCAAATAGTCTAAATGTATTTTTGGCACCTCTGAAGTTGAGTACTTGGGTCATATTGTTGGTAAGGATCATGTAAGAGTGGATCTGAAGAAAATTTAACCTATGCAGAATTGGCCTCACCCTTAAACTATTAAAAGTCTTCATCGTTTCCTGGTTTTAATGAGATATTATTGTAATTTTGTTTAGTATTATGGAACAATTATGACTCCTCTCATATCTCTCCTTAAAAATAATTGTTTAAGTTGGACTCCAACAACTAACCAATCCTTCCAAGCCTTGAAAGAAGCTATGTTCACTACTCATGTACTATCCCTACCTGACTTCACAAATATCTGTACCTAACTTCACCAAGACCTTTGATCTAGAATGTGATGCATCAGGGTTAGGAATTGGGGAAATCCTCATGCAATATGGAAGACCATTGAATTTAACTAGCAAAGATTTTTTTGACTAACATTTGGGCCAATCGATTTATGAAAAAGAAATTTTGGTTATTTTTCACTGAGTGGATGTCTGGTGCCCTTATCTATTACTACCATGCTTCCAAATTAAAACGGATCATCAAATCCTCAAGTACTTCCTGGAACAACAAATTTCATCCCCAAATCAACAAAAATGGGTGACCAAGTTGTTTGGATATGAATATGAGATTGTGTCCAAGAAGGAAGAAGAAAATGTGGTGTTTGATGGTATTTCCAGGAAATATGAAGAAGACGGATCCCTCTTTTCGCTCTCAATCATTGTTTCATATTGTCTTTAGGCTATTCGAAAGGAATGGTTTCAAGACCCAAAAATTTCCATCCTAATCCAAAAACTTCAAAAGGATCCCCCAAGTTGCTCTAGGGTATTCTTCGCACAATGAAGATTTTTTATATAAAGTTTTCTTCTATTTAAGCAAACAGTCATAAATTAAATCTAAAGTGCTCTATAAGTTTCATGCTTCACCTACAATGGGCCATTCATGTTTTACCAAAAGTTATGAATGGGTCAAACAATATTTCTTCTAGGATGGTATGAAACATGACATATGTACCTTTTTGGCCGAATGTGATATTAGTCAATGCAATAAGGGAGAGACTGTCAAACCCCCTGATACACTCCATCAACTTCTACTTCCACCTACTATTTGGACATATATTTTTATGGATCTCATGGTTGGCTTACCTAAATCAAGAAATAAGTCATTCATCATGGCCGTAGTGGATCATCTTTCCAAAAATGCTCATTTATGTTCTCTTCAACACCCATTCACACCATCCACGGTGGCTCAAATGTTTATGGATAATATCTTCAAACTCCATGGAATGCATGTTTCTATCGTTTCTATTTGTGATCCCACTTTTAGCAACAATTTCTAGAAAGAACTATTCAGGCTCTAGGGAACTCAATTGCATCGCACCACAACCTATCATCCCCAGACCAAGGGCCAAACATAAGTGATCAAAAAGTGTTTAGAAACATATTTGAGGTGTTTTGCGTCTAACAAGAAACATCGGTGATTTTGGTGGTTATCCCTAGCTAAATGGTAGTACACCACCTTTTACTATACTTCCACTCACATGACTCCTTTTGAAGCAGTCTATGGACAAAATCCCCTATTGGTTATCCCATACATGTCAGGTGTCTCCAAGGTTCAGGAGGTTGACCACAATATTATCGTCTACATGAAAAGTATTCGTACTCTCAAAAACAATTTGGCAATGGATCAAAACTGCATGAAGCAACAAAAAGAACAGGGTAGTTTTGAACGTCAATTTTCTAAACGGAATCAGGTGTTTCTCTATCTCCAACCATACAAGTAGACTTCACTCAAAACTCAAAAATGTCAGAAACTTGCACCAAAATTTTATGGTCCTTACACTATTCTCAAATGTGTGGGGCTAGTGGAATATCAGTTAGCTTTGCCTAGTCACTCCAAGATACATCATGTTTTTCATGTCTCATGCCTGTAGAAAGTTATTTTCATGAAATGACACAACCAGACCAACCTACCAGATTTGGATGAAGAAGTTTCCATTTGGTTGTAGACACAAGTAGTATTGGACAAATGAGAGCGTCCTCTCCATCAGTGCACCATCCAGTAAGTTTTGGTTCACTGGAAGGATACTCCACCAAAATATTCTACCTAGGAAGTGAATACCATTCTGTAGCAATTTATTCATCCTAAACCTTGAGGAAAAGGATTTTTTCAAGGGGGAGGGCATGTTAGGGACCTAACCGCTCATGTAGATAGAATAATATATTCTCCATGTAATAAAGGATAACATTATTTAATAAGGCATAAATATATTTTCTATGTAATAAAGGAAGACATTAGTTAATAAGGCAAAAATATATTTTCCATGTAATAAAGGCCAACATTAGTTCATGAGTCCTATTTAATAAATGTGAACTAGTCAATGTAAGAAGACCTAATAGAAGCTTTCACTTCTAGAAATATCTCTGTGTAGAATGTTCTTTAGAAAATAACACTATTACATATGACCAAATTTGCCACAGTTTTTCATTGCTATTGCCACACATATCTGTCACACTTTCCACGAAAGCAAAGACTATTTTTTGTGGAACTTTTTTCATCACTATATCCACAAAACAAGTTTTCATGGAAATAGCGATGACATAAGTCCGCCACGTGTCATCATTCTCAATATAGGTTTACCTTGAAAAGCGTGGAAATAACGACAAAACATCATTGCAATAGGGATGAAAAACTGTGCCAAAGTAAGAAACTAACCAACAACTTACGACGCAGATGCCATATGTGAGACAAAAAAGCATGGAAATTTGTGATGAACGTTCGTCGCTATTGCCACAAAAATCCTTGACTCACCAACAGTTTACGACACAGATGCTATATGTACGATGAAAAAGCATGGAACATTGTGAGGAACTTTTGTCGCTATTGCCACAAAAATCCTTGGTAGAGTAAAACTCATTTTTGTATTGTGACAAACTTTCGTCGCTATTTCCATGAAAATTCTTGGTAGAGTAAAAACGTTTGCAACGAACTTTCATCGCTATTTCCATGACTTCTGTAGGTTTAAAAAAAAAAAATCTACGTGAGAATCTACATGAAGAGTTGGAAATAGTTGTAGAGAAGCAAATTTGTATAGTTGATAAGCTAGTCCCTTACACTACTAGACTCGAGAGAGATCTATTGGCTAACCATTGTAGCCACCCTATGATATATTTGTATAAAACTCACCTACTTAACAATGATGATTCTTGGCAAATTTTCCAGGATGATAGGGACATTTGTTGTTTTTTTCTTATTGAGAGCAAGTTGATACTCTAATGTCATTCTCATAGACAAAAAAAAAATTCCCAAGGGCTTACTACCTTTGGATAATTCCTTTTCCCTATGTGATGTTGGGAGTAAGAACACATCCTATCAAGAGGCTTCAAAGAGAAAGGTATCATACACTATCCTTATGAATATTGGTGCAGATGATGACCCTAAAACTTTGTCTATAAGCGCTAATTGTTTCGAGTTAGAAAAGAAAAATAATATTACTTTATTCCTTGAATTCAGGGATGTATTTGTTTATTCATATGATGAATTTTGTGGTTTTGACCTGAGAATTATCCATCATGCTATTACTATAAAATACAACACTATTCCTATTTGGCAAAGACAACAACTAGTTACTCTAGCCTTTGTGGCCACTATTAGGAGGGAAGTTGACAAGATTCTCAATGCCATTATCATAATTGGT
Source organism: Picea engelmannii (assembly GCA_009831015.1). Taxonomy (NCBI): domain Eukaryota; kingdom Viridiplantae; phylum Streptophyta; class Pinopsida; order Pinales; family Pinaceae; genus Picea; species Picea engelmannii. The sequence goes on from ML812307.1 coordinate 126,224, forward strand.
TCTATATATAGTACCACCACTAACATACACAGATCCATTTGATTGAGTTGACCTTGTAGCTAGAGAGGAATATGCTTCTTCAAAAACATAGGAAAGGGCATAAGCAATAGAGGTTCTTTAATCCATTAAATCAAAAGCAATTAACTAGGTAAATACAACACCAATACCAAGAAATGATACATAGGTAGTTTATGGATAGGCTTCTTCTTCAGTAGCAGATAAAAAGAAAAGGGAAAAGGGAGCAATAAGAAAAGTAAACCAAAAGCAACAAAGGTGGAAGTAGAAGAAGGAGAGATAATTATTGACTTTTGTGTCAAGTACTCTGAGTGGGTTTCTAACTTGATCCTAATTCACAAAATGAATGGGTACATTTGACTATGTGTAGACTTTCACACCCTTAACAAGGAAAGAGTGAAGGATAACCTTATGCTCCCCAACATGGAACTAATCTTGCAACAAGTTGTAGGATCCCAAATGATGTCTCTGCTTGATGGATTCTTAGGCTATGATCAAATTCACCTCAAGTGAGGAGATCATTATAAAACCATCTTCACTACTCAGTGGGGCACCTTCACTTTTGAATGCATGAACTTTGTTCTAATCAATGCAGGTGACACTTTTTAGAGAGATACACACATAACATGCGATGACCTAATTGGTATGATTATTTAGGTTTAACTCGATGACCATACTATTCATTCCAAGCTATCAGGATATAATTTTAATCACCCGAGGAAACTATTTCCATGTTGTAGAAAGTACGATATTTTCTTGAATATAGATAAGTTTATATTTGGTGTCTCGTGGGGGAAATTACTTAGCCATATTTTTAAAGATTCTAGCATTAGTATTGACCTAGAAAGGATTTGTGTGATTCAAAACCTTCCTCCACCTGCCACAAAGAAGGACATGCAGTCCTTTATGGGAAAAACAAATTTTTTTAGAAGGTTTATACATGAGTTTTCTAGGATGGTCAAGCCTATTCATGATCTGCATAAAAAGGAACATGAATTTTTTTGGTCTCAAGACACTGAGAGAGGTTTGGTGGATATCAAAAAGGCCATTTTTGCACCTATGCTTTCTCAACATGATTTTCTAAATGATTTTGTCATATACAATACTATAGAGAAATATAGCTTCGCTATCATGTTACAAAAGGATGACTTGGGTTCAAAACAATCAATTGATTTCATGATCTTAAGCTTAGCGTGGTGATCCTAATGAAGATTCCAATAGTGATGATGACTCTTTATCTGCTTGATTTGTTGTTGATTGTGATAATGTATATGTCATTGATCATCCTTAGTATCATGATATTGTTTGTTACTTACATAATGAACACTTCCTTCCCAACATTGAAAGTCACAAAAGGAGATTGAGATTAAAATCCTCAAAGGATGTCATATTGTGTATTTTACTATTCTGTAGGTTTATAGATGACGTAATTTTGTATTGTGTAGACAAATAGATATCTTAAAGCATGTTGATAGTTATTCACTATATGGCTTCTCAACCCTTTCAAATTCGTGGCCATTTTGTTTCCAAGGAGATTGCAGAAAAAATCATCCAAATTGGTCAATAGTGACCCTCTCTTTTCAAATATTGTTACTAGTTCGTGCAATCTTGCAAGATATGCTAGAATACGATGGGAAGAGAGTAATTTCCTGCCATGCCCTTAAATCTTGTTCTTCTTGATCTCCTTTTTCTATGGGGTCTACACTTCATTGGTCCAATTAGCCCACCGTCTTCTATTGTCCATGTGTTTATCCTCATAGCCACAGATTGCTTTACCAAGGGTGTGAGGATGTTCCACTAAACAATTATAAGGTTGAATAGGTAATTTCCCTCCTAGAAGGGAATATTTTCTCACAATTTATCCTTCCATTGGAAATTATTTATGATAATTGAATTTCTTTCATTTATGGGAAGTTGACTAAGTTTTGTAGCAATTTTGGGGTTAAGCATTAAACCTCATCCACTTATTATGCCCAAGGAAATGGCCAAGTAGAATCCATGAACAAAACATTGATTAAGATCTTAAATAAGAACATGGGAAAGAGAAACCCTACCAATGGAACATTCAACTCTTGTATGCTCTATAGGTTGCCTACACCACAATGAAAATCAATACTAGGGAAACTCCTTTCTAGGTGTTGTATGGTTAAGAGGCTATGATGCATGTAGAACCTTAACTAGCCTCCTTTCCTCTTGCTTTTCAATTCGAAGAATTAAACTCCTCTTAACTCTCCCAAATATTCTACAACAAAGAGAACATGCCCTTACCAACATGAAACATAATAGTAAATGGTGAATAATTTTTTTGATAAGAAAGATAAATTTGTATTTTTTGATGTGGGGCATAAGGCTTTACTATGGGATTTTACTCATTCTTGTAAGTGTAAACACACAAGGTTTCAAAAAAATTGGATTGGAGGTTACATAGTTGCCTATGTTGTTGGAACTAATGTGTATCTGTGTAAGGATGAACATGTTAGAATCTATTCATTTACTACCAATGGGTCTCATTTGAAACTCTATATTGATCCATACCTAGAGGTACTGAATCATTAAATACAAACTAAAAAATAAAACAATAAATCGCTAGTTTATGTTTTGTTTTTTTGTTTTCTACCACTAGTCTGCTTAGGTACACACTCCTTCATCGTAACACAATATTTCTCCAAATCTACAATGTGGTATGGTCACCTACCCTATCCTAGTGATTTGTCTCTTCACACCAAGTCTTCACCTACTCTCCACAAGATTGCGTGCCCAAAATTTTTTTACAAGTTGTAACTCTCGTCACAACTTGGTCCATCAATTAGCAACAGTTCCCACCACTAAATTGGTGCCAACCATCCTTCAAGGTATACATCCAAAGATATCTATGACATAAACCAATCCACCTCACCAAAATGTTCACCAATAAGAAAGATAAATTGCCTCTACGATGCACCTCAACACTATTGTCATCACCGAAGAGCTTGATACCAACTGCTCACCAGAATTTTCACCAAAGTACATGTCAAACAGGTTCTGATACCAACATTCATGAAGGTGAAGGTGTTGAAGCGATTCCCAAACAATATTCAAATTTATCTCTGATGCCAATTGTCACAACCCCCTTGGAGACCCACCTAAGATTCTAAACCTCATCCTCTCTTCGGGGCATGTGGCACTGCAACAATTCTCACTTGGAAACACCAATGACACTTCACCCAGACTACACCTCTTCACCTAGATCATACCCATACATTGTTCTAGGCTACAGGTGAGTCACACAATCATTCTATGTGACTCACTTGTATACTTAGATAATTTGGAATCACTATGAACACTTATTCATTTAAGCATATAATCACGAAACATGTGAAACAAGAGAAAACTTGTGAAACATACAAGAGACATAGATACATAGTGTGGGTAGTCCCAGTAGTGCCTAACATATAGCTTCTCTTATTATGTGAAATAGCGATACAATATGAGCCCTACTGGCTCGATTCATAATCCTTGGGTAGAGTCATGCAACTCGCCTCACAACACCAAGACAAAACACTCAGACACAGATTTTCCCCACTAGAGTTCACTGTAGCAAAGTTCATGACATCCTTCATTGTTTTGTTCTCAGCATAATCCGAATCATGGTTGGAAAACATGAACCTATAATTTTCTCTACGAAATCACTCTAGTAATAAGAACGCTAGGTTGGCCATCTAATAGTTTAAGGAAAGTGCCTTACTGTGGTGGAGAACTCTAGAACCACAATTTGGGTGGAGTACTTTTTATATGACATGGGAATAATTTGAGGAATAATTTTATAAGAAGTATGTTTTTGAAGAGTATTTGGAGTGAAATCTGACTTCCATGTTCCCATAATCTTAAAAGACATAGCATTCATATTTATAAAAATTATTTAAAAAAAGCATGGTTTCCACAAACTATCATTCAAGTTGATAATAATATGATAGTGCAAAGAAATTTTCTACAAATTCAAGTTAATATTTTAAGTGTTTTGTAAGGAAGAGTGAGCTATTGAGAAACTGGAGGATGTTTGTGTTCCTAATATTCCAAAGTATAATAACCTATTTCATATTTTACATAGGTATTACATAATGAGACATATATTCACATATTCACAGCCTATTTTCGGAGTGAGCAAAGTCTTGTTTTAGACATATTTTTGCAGAAAATATTGTGAACAACTGGAGCAGAATTTTGGGAAACTGAGAGAGGTTTATCTAAAAACCATCTTCATCTAAAATAACCTCTCTCACTGTTTACACATATATCTCGGATTAATATATACAAAGGGTTAACTGAACCCTATTTTTCAGAATTTTCGGAGGAAATTTATAGCAAGTCTACAGAAAGCGTAGCACGGGGCACGCTACGATTTTGATGGAGGATTCCAAATGATTAAAGGCTTACATATTCAGATTTATCATGAATTTTACATCACTTTTTACGTCCTAGAGTCAAATTAACAAACTCTAAATTATTTCCAACTTTAATTGTTAACATGTTATTCTTACATGAAAAGTACATGCTCTCTATTGTAAAAGATCATTGTTAACTATTGTAATGTTCCAATAACTATCAGTGGGTTTGTTGAGCTGGTGATCTAATTGACCGATGGAATTAAGGATTACATTTGATGGGTACCCCTACCCATCAAGTGACTACCATTTTGGGAAATGAAATTACTTTTGGGTGGTGCCTCTAAATCAATTAGAAATGAAAATAAATCCTATTTATTACAACCAACAAGACTTTCCTACTTTATATTTTGTTTAAATATCCTTGGAACAAACTTCTAAAACTCATGGAAACAAAATACACTTTAACTTTCATCATCGTGTTGGGCACTTTTTCAAATTGTACTGAAGTATAACAATAATGTCTGTCAACAAGTATGTTGTCAATTTGTAACTACCACCAATTGTATGTTCTCTTGCTAAAAATGATACAATAGTCCAATAACTAGAGTATTTATGGATTTCTAATCACATCCCACCTGTTGCATGAAAGAGGCCTAAAAAATTCTTATAACTATGCTATGGATTACTTTAATTAGCCCATGCAAACACATCATGTTGCATTCACCAAGAAAAATAATGCACACTAAATGTATGTGTGTCATTGTAAAAACACACCTCATTAGCATTTGTGCAGAGTGCATTGATATGTAGTCATGTGTGTGTATTGAGAGAATGCAATTATTTCTGTGTATCATTTTCAATTATTTATTTATATTTAAGGACAAATTTGATCTTAAATGTATAGATCATAGGAGAATAATTCTTTCGTTCCCATCATATGGGTTGAGCCCTAGATAGGGTGTGACAACAAGCATATTATTTTTGTATCTATTAGACAAAATCAAATCCATATAAATATTTTTTTTTTGTTTATGCAACAGATTTGGGAAAAGGAACATTGTAGCAACATGGTTGGAAGTCATCTAGGGATTCAGGTTTGGAGTGGGAGGAGACCACCCAATGGAATTCAATGATAGGAAAGTTTGTGGAAAAATATAGTCACCTTAGAGAGGAGGATAATTATTTGGTATGGAACTGGAGACCAATTAGATAGTATTGTATTGGTTTGGGTACAAAATTGTGTTTCTTGATGGGGATCATAATGAATTCTAGTGGTGGAAACCAATTTTGATGTTAAAAGTTCCAATGAAAACTAGGATTCTTCTTTGGCTCGCTTTGAGCAACAAAATTCTAAATTGATATAATTTTTAAAAGAGAGCATGGCATGGTTCATGACTTTGTTATTTATGGATAATGGATGAAGAGACTATCCAACACATTCTTATTACTATTTCACTATCCCCGTGCCAAAGAAGTATGGAAGGAGATATTGTGCTTAATTGGAGGAGTTGGGAAGTGGTCCAATAGTAATTCTTTGGTTGACTAATTAAAGAACTAGTTGAATGATCCTATTATAGTGGATCAAAAATATCTCCCATGTGTTGTTTCTTAGGCACTTTAGATTGTTAGAAATGTAAATTATTTTGTTTTAGGGAAAATTCTTTTGTCCTAGGGAAATATTCCATAAAATCAAATATATCTATCAGGATTTAAAGCAACTTGTTGTTCAGAGGGTTCCCATAATTTGAAATCCTACAGGACAAGTCTTATGCTTGGGGATGTTTTGATGGTGTTAACCAAGGCAACCCAATAACATGTGGAGCTATAGGTGTCTTGTATTTTGCTAATGGAAATTATTTTTCTTTCAAATTATCCTTAGTCCATGGAACAAACAACTGGGTTGAGTTGCATGTAGTTTTAAACCTTTCAAAATTGACTTTAGGAAAAAATATGGAAAAATGGTATGTCATTTAGGATTCAAGAATAGTCATTTAATGAATTAAAGGGACTTTAGGCTCCAAAATCTCACTTTTAGGCCCTTGCTAGAATATATTATTTAGTATGTTGAGCATTTCTCAATCTTTTCTTTAAATCAGATGTTCAAGTCAACTTGGTGTGACGTGGTATTCAAGACTCATATTTGAATGGATTCTAGGGACTATAGGCTCCAAAATATCACTTTTAGGTCCTTGTTGTAACATAATATCTCAGATGTTGATCATTTC
>ML812307.1:152727-162865 GCA_009831015.1 Picea engelmannii
ATCAAGGCTCAGGTTGTAAGTTTCTCTTTCAATTAATGAAATACAGTAATATGTCCCTTTCCCATAAAGATGATGTCATTTTATTACATAATTCCTTGATCATATGTATAGACTAGTCATTGAATATATTAACTTGTCTTTACTTCGATTGGTTCATTTTTTTGTGATCTGGATGGGACGAGAGCATTGAAGCGAAGCTTGGAACAACAGAGACATAAGGAAAGCGATCACAAGGTATGTCCATAACCCTTATCTCTCAGTTCATTCAATAGGCTAGATCTAGGGAAAGTGTATTATTATGTCCTGTTTTGTTCTAGATACCAGGTGGATCTAGGGAGATCGGTTAGTGTCCACACCTACAGATTTATCCTATAACATCGGGTAGTAGTTTTAGCTGAGGTACGGTAAGCCCATAATGTCAAAAATAACATGAGATACTAGTTAGTTTTTTTGTTTCCATAACATCCTCTGCATCATGGTATTTTGTACATGAGTGATGGCTTCTACTTGGTAATTAGCTTGAGGATAATAGGGTGTGATGTTATCATAAAGAAAACCCAACTTGGAACCCAATTTGGTCATCGTATAGTTACAAAAATGGGACCCATGTTCCATCTCTATGGTCTTAGGAACACCGAACCTAGAGATAATGTGACTGAACATGAATAAAGCAACAGTGGTGTCATCATTAGAAAAGGTAGGAAAGTCCTTGAACCATTAAGTGAAGTAGTCAACAACCACGATAATGTAGCCATGACCATTAGTCAAGGTAGGATTACATGTCATGAAATCAATTCCCCATTTGGCAAAGAGAACGATAGTCACCAAAGAATGAAGTGGAGCAGGACGAGCACACATATTACAGATGAATATTTGATAAGAATGAAATTTCCGAACCAAATTTATACAATATTTGAATATTGTAGGCCATAAGTATCCAACACGCAATATATTTTAGGAAGTGGCCAACCCGTAGAGATGACCGCCACATTCTCTAGCATGGAATTCATTCAGAACTCTTTGATCTTCCTCATGGATAAGGAAATTATGTAGAATATAATCGACCCCTCGATGATAAAGGGTATCATCCACAATGTTTTAGTGTCTAGACTAATTCCTTATGCGATGTTGTTCATCATGAGAAGCCCGATGATGAAAACACTAGGTATAGAGGTAGACGAAGATAATTCCATACCAGGGATCACACGATTCAATGAGGAATAAAAATCCATCAGGAAAGGATTCATTAACCATGGGTTCAACATTAACTTAGGGAAGTTCAAACATCAACTCTCTGAATTCCAAGGATTTATTAGACTTGGAGGAAACAAACTCCAAGTCAAAATCTTGAACGATAATAATCTACTTCGAGCACCTTCCCCCAATGATATGATGGTTGCAGAGCATTGGGTTGGCATAAAAACTAACAATGGAATTTTACATGAGGATATAATTTCTTAGATGTTGATTCAACAACATGCATTGGTACCAAGGCCAACTTCTCAACATGAGAGTATAGAATCTCAGGAATAGACAATCCCTTGATAAGTTAGTAAATGATATTCTCTCATTTCACATCATCTTCTTGGACAAGTACCATTCTTGTGGTGGATTGCGAGTCTGGGAGATAGAGAAAAAATTCTCGACCATAGTTATGAGGGATCAACAAGGGAGTCAACATCAAGGCCTTCTTCAAGGTGTCAAATGAAAATTGAGCTTGCTCATCCAACACAAAAGTTACACCCTTCTTCAGTAAGTGCATAAAACCTTTTGTGATCTTTGCATAATTGACAATTAATCTACGTAATAATTTTTCTTTCCCTTGCAAATTTTGGAGCTGGCTAATGGTACTAGGAGGAGGAAAATTGAAAATAGCCTCAACCCTCAAGGGATCAACCATAATCCCATACTTGGACATGATGAAGATTAATAGTCGCACAAACACCACACAAAATATGAATTTATTGTTAGAATATGAAATATGTGTGCTCGTTTTACCATTGACAATACCCTTGTCACCCAACCATAGGCTGAAGCCACCCTCCGAGCACCTTAACCTTGACAGAGAATCACTCTGGAAGCAAAACCTAGGCTATATAGACAAACAAAGGCTAGAACACCTTTACCTAAGGACAACGCATCAAAAAAGGCTGATCAGATGTTCCAAAACCTAGCCAAGAGATAATCCAAGCCAAAACGTAACTACTAGTTGCAGTAGCTGCACCGACAACTCTCCTCAATCCTGCACACAAGACTGGGTACTATAGTGTGCACCAGTTGTTTCTCTGCAATTTTGAGACTGTGACAAATGAGAGACTGGCGCCCTGTATTTATAGTATTCCTAGCTAACTGCCTGGGCCAACTTCTTATTCTCTGTATCTGTCTGTTCAGTATATTATTATTTGTTCTGGCCGACTTCTTCTCTTGGAGGATAATAACCTAATATAAATTATCTTCTTGAGCTGACAAGTCTTCTAGGGTTATTAGCCAACTCGTTGGGGTTTCTTCTTGCTTCCCAAAGTATTCTATCCTTTTCAAGTTTACACATGGGGGTAAATACCTCCCACATCTACCATAATATCAACACTCCCTCCTATCTAGGGAGGTATTACAGGTAATGGTCTTGAGCACAAAACATACCATTCACTCGGTAGCATCAACATAGTTATATATTCTAGATCATGAGCACCATCACCATCATCATCTGCATCATCTCTCGAAACCATACTCTATCTGAGTAATCAGACATGATTCTCACTCCACAGAGTGATACAAGAGCCATTCTTCTAATTTAGAATAGTAAATGTTCTGAACCATTTTCTATCTGGAAAATCTCTATTCATCATTCATCTAGCTGATAATTATTTCCAATAAACTATTGATAGTCTTCAAGGAAATCATAACAAAATAGAACACAACTGTGTCTATCCATAGTAGTACATAACTACAATCCAGTGGTACACTACCACACCAAGTAGCAAACAAGTACTTGATCAGTAACGTATCTTCACGAACAGTGGAACACATCCACCACAGTAGTATACATCTACTGTCATATAGTATTCATAACAATCATATGATATCAACCTGCAAAAAAACAATGTTATGATATCAACTGAATCATCTAGGCCAATCTTTCACTCACATCTGTGAGATCTGAAAGAATATCTGCCATCGGAGTAGAACAATGAGATATCTGGACTATTCTTCTCAAGCAAGGAAGAATAATTGTCCTATTTTTTGAACCTGGACCTCTCCCCACCCTGGGCCATTCTTCCTACACTAATCAAAGTGCACCCTGGAGATAATGTATAAACCCTAAGGAATGCATGTCCCTGATCACTGAGCCTTGACCATTCCCCACCCATTCTTCCTACATTAATCAAAGTGCACCCTGGAGAGAATGTATAACCCTAATGAATGACTCTCTTGACCATTTCCTCTGTTAACCACAAGAGGAAAAGACTGTCCTGTATCAATCTCCAAAACATACCATTCCTCATGTTAACCACAATGAGAAATCGTTGTCCGGCGAGGCGGGCCAGTATTCTTGAGTAACCCTCAAGAAGAGAGATTTCCCTAGAAACCACAATGGGAAGTCATTGTCTATGATACATCAACAATTTGGACCATTTTCCATGTTAACCACAATGGGAAATCATTGTCCATCAGAAATCTCAATCCACTTTCCGAATAGGAAATCATCTGTCCAACATGGACCATTTTTCAATCTTGAAAATGAATGTCCTCAATAATATTTTCTCCCTCCAAACCTGAGAGTCATCTCTTCCTTTTTCAATAAGTAAGTCATCTCCATGAGCTCCATCTTGAGTACGCAAACTCTTTCATCTTGGATAGAAGCTTTACCAAAATTTCTTCTTATCTTTTCATCTGTGGAGATATGTATTGGAGAACCACTTTCTCCTATATGGATTTCATCATGGATAATGTAATGCTTGATTTTAGATGTAATTTAGTCTGGAACACTTCTTTTCTGTGAAGTCTTCATGTAGCTTTGAACGATAGAGTATATCAATGTTGGAAAACTAGAACATATCCATGTGGCACTTCTTCTGTCATCATGAGATCTGATCTACTGAGTAATCATCTTGATGTTGTAGGAAATCTTCACCATGCTTCTGCTGTGCAATGGAGGTTCTCCACCAAGTTATCTTCTTCTATCTACATACAAGGGTCTCTTTCTGGTATGCCTCAAAGTCTTGAGATTTCTCTTCATTATTCAATTTCTCTGGAGAACATTCTTTGCATTCATATGATGTAGAACTCCAACTCATGTATGTTGTGGATGATATAATGACTCATGTAGAGATAAGTCTCGTTAACTAGAACAATTAATCATCGTAGTCTTCTCCCTCCATTTGGGAGAACCTCTAGTTTTGGATCTTGCAATGCTTTCATTCATAAGTCTTCCATACACCATTCTTCATCACATCTTTCAGTTCCTCTGCTTGATTGATTTTATTGAGTTTATATCAGGTTGACAATTTTGTGATTCTTGATACAATCACTGGTTGTTCTGGCTTGTCTTTCATTCTTGGAATATTCATGTGTTTATTTAGTTCTCGGGTCCATGGAGTTTCTTATAGATTCCATGCCCTAAAGATTCCATTATAGGATCACAGATGTCGATGGACAACCATAGATACTTTAAGGCTTCTCTTTGAAGAATACATACTATCTTTCATGGCTACTATCATGGATATACACCTCATCATATTCAATGGATCATAGGATTAGCTCCCTCCTAATCCTTGCTTCATGTATGAGTGCATATAATCGGCTCCCTCCGCCTAACATATTCCACTCTTCCATCTGCATCCTTATTGTATTTTGCAATATATAATTGGTTCTCTTGTCTAACAGAGTCCACGCTTCCATCTTGTTGTCTTGTACAAAACGTCATAAGTCTTTATCCAATTTCCTCTCGATTGTTGACTTCTTTTTGTCTTTGCTTCTTCTAAGTCTCTTCATGATTGATTTGACTTATCTTGCAGTAGCTTCCACATGATTTTTATTTCATCCTTTCATATGCATTATCTAATGATATCCATTCTTATCTTGTTGTTCTTCCATAGGTATAGTTCTTCTTGGAACACATTATCTTCCAAGAGATAGATATACAAGATATGTACATAGACGATGCAAACAAGATATCTACAAGAAACAAGAGGAGTTTTGTTACCTTTAGAAGAAGAAGTCTCTTCCATCTTCCTCATTCTTCTTTGTAGGTTCATTTTCTTCGACAATTGATGGTTCGTGTTTCTCCTTCCTTTTCTTTAGCTCGGGACAATGATTCTTGTAGTGACCATACTTTTGACAATTGAAGCATTGAACTTCTGAAATGTCTTTCTCTTGATTTGGCTTCCTCCTTGAACCAAACTTCCTTTTGTTCTTGAAGTTCTTGAATCTTTCTGTGAAGGCTTGATCATCATACTTCTTTTGGGGTTTATCTTTTTCACTGATCCTTGATTCTTCTTGAGCATAGCAAGTCCAAAGTTCTTCAAATGTCAGATACTCCTTTCTTGTGTTCATGCTTGCGGAAAATGCATCCCACATCTTGGGAAGACCATTGAGTACTATGTTTACCAACTCCTTCTTTGAGATGATCTCTTCAATAGCTTGTATTTGATCTATTAATTGAGAGATTCTCACAAAGTATGATGTTATGTTGTCGTCATCATTCATCTTCATCTCATGGAGCTCATTCTTCAGACTCATTACTTGTCCAATGTTTCTGACTGAGAAGAGATTTGTTAGGGCATTGTACATCTTCTTCGATGAGTCAAGATGGGGGATGTAGGGTATCAAGTGGTTTTTAATAGATTCCACTATGATACTCATAGCATTGATATCATTGTCTTTGAACTTCTCCATAGTTGCAACGTTTTGTGGTTCCTTCTCTTTTCCTTCTTCAAACTCTGGTTTCACGATCTTTCCTTTCACGATATCTAGCACTTTATTCTTGGAAAGGATGAGGTCAATCCTTGTCTTCCACGCTCTAAATTTAGAGGCTTCATATAACTTTTTCTCTGACTTCATAGAGTAAGTCATGGCTACTTTGACTTGGTCAAACCCTAGATTTGACCATAAACTCAAACTTCATGTCTTGGCTTGCTGAGAGTATCAAGAGATGCGCTAGGCTAGAGCACACTGATCTATACAGAGATTAGTTCAATCCATTCACTTAAGGTGCCTCAACAAGAGGATTAGGGTTTCTGCAACTGCTCCTGCTAGTAACCATAGCGACAATGTCTTGGAAGTTGCTTTTGCTAGTAACTCTAACGACAATTCCTCAACGAGCTCAATATGCTAGCGACTATGTTTCCTTCCAGCGTTTAGACTGAATGAAGGAGGTGTGGGCCCATAACCTGTTAGAATATGAAATATGTGTGCTTGTTTTACCATTGACAATACCCTTTTCACCCAACCTTAGGCCAAAGCCACCCTCCGAGCACCTTAACCTTGACAGAGAATCACTCTAGAACCAAACCCTAGGCTAGATAGCCAAACAAAGGGTAGCGCACCTTTCCCTAAGGATAACGCATCAACAAAGGCTGATCAGATGTTCCAAACCCTAGCCAAGATATAGTCCAAGCCAAAACGTCACTCCTAGCTGCAACAACTACTCCGACAACTCTCCTCAAACCTGTGTACATGACTGGGTACTGCAGTGCGTACTAGTTGTTGCTTTGTAATTCTGAGACTGTGATAAATGAGAGACTGGCACCCTGTATTTATAGTATTCCCCGTTAACTGCCTGGGCCGACTTCTTATTCTGGGTATCTGTCTGTTCAGTATATTATTATTTCTTCTGGTCGAATTCTTCTCTTGGAGGATAATAACCTAATATAAATTATCTTCTTGAGCCGAGAAGTCTTCTAGGGTTATTAGCCAACTCATTAGGTTTTCTTCTTGCTTCCTGAGTATTCTATCCTTGTCAATTTTACATGTGGGGGTAAATACCTCCCGCAGCTACCATAATATCAACATTTATGTGGGATCAAATGGATATTATAATAGTGAAATTGGGTGAAAATGCCCAGCAAATGACCAGGATGACCCTCACGACACTTGGAACGAGCAACCAAATCATCCAAGTATACATATACAATTTATTTGATGTCATGAAACATGTAATACATGGACCACTGGAAGGTGGATCCAATTGTTTTAAGACCAAATGGCAACTTTTGATAAGTAAACATACCCCAAGGACAAATGAAGGTAGTCTTGTGTTGATCTTCCATTTTGACCTAGATTTGATTATAGCCAAAGAAACCATCCATGAAAGATAATATTTCACTCCCAACACATTCATCAATAATTTGGTCAATGGACAAGGTTGSATAATTAATCTTAAATTGGACAATCTTTGTCCAAATCCCTATAATCGACATAGACMCTAATGGTGCCTTATGTTTYAGTGACCAGAACAAGGATGGAAACCAATTTGGTCAAGGGGATCGGGTAGATAAATTGTGCATGAAGAAGCTTTTCAACCTCCACCTTGATGGCAACAAATTTATTTTGATTGACTGACCGAAGMTTCTACTATACCAACTTGGCTCTATCRTATGTTTTAATTTCATGTTTCACAATCTGGGGTCAWTGCCAGGCATTTATTCATAGGACCATGAAAAAACATCATGAAATTAGTTCAATAGGGCCATATAAAGTTCAATTTCTTGGACAAAATAGTTAACACCTATCAGGATGTGTTCCACGACACCTAGCTTTTGGGAAATGTCAATGGGTATAGTTTTCAAAATATTCACCAAGTTCCCTTTTGAAAATACATCATTAATCATAATTGGATATTGGTACCATTGAACATTATCAGTGGAGACAGTAATTTTAATGTCATCCCCTACTTGTTCCAATTCGGGAAAAACATTTTTTCAATGGTGCAGATCCTCCCATGGATTATCAGGTGAAGCCATGAAGTCCATGATAGCTTCATTGGATGGAAGCTTGAGATCTACAATTTTTTCAAAATATAGAAGAGGAGTGATGCCCTAGGAAGGCCTTGGGTATTGATCAAACTCCACATCCTTACAGGAATTAGAAATAGAGTCAGCAAATAATGACTAGATTGCTTGATAGGAAATATTGACCGATGTTAGAGGCATGGATTCTCCATAGGATTCAACGTTGTCGTAACAACGTACCACCCAAGGATCAACAAACCCGAGGGATCCAATAGAAAATTATGAAATTATGTTGATAGGAGAAATGTTCATAGAAGTAGGTGGAGAGAGAAGTTGAAATAGTCCCATGAGTGAATAATCTTTAAAGATCCTTGCACCCACACTAATATATGATTGTTGGGTTTCATCGACAAAGGGTACATTCGACCCTGCATTTGACCCAACGTTTGGGGTACAAAATGCAAGTTGATCGATTGTCACTATTTTCCCTTGGTGAAGGAAGCGTAAGACCCTAAATACTGATGGGACAACAACAATCATCTCATACAACCAAGTTCATTCCTATAAGAAACTGTACTCAACAAGTGCATCGATGACCTCCAAAATAATAAACAGAGTCTTACCACCTAACTCGATGGATAAGGCGGTGATTATCCCATGGGGATATAACATATGTCCACAAAACGATTTCAATAGTGTTGCATAAGTGTCGATCTTAGGTGATCCAAGGGCCTTCAAACATGACATATACATAATACAATTCAAGGCTCCTTCATCAGTCACAGTGTTATGGATAGTTTTCTCCATCAGTCTTACTTTGATATGAAAAGCAATTTGATGGGAAATCCTATCATGAACCTAATTAGAATAAAATTTTGTTAAACTCGACTCTAAGGGATCAACCCTGCTAATGGCATACAGCAAATCTTTTCTATGCGTTGGGTATCTTTGGAGGACTTTGAATGTAGACATGGCACATGGTTCTTGGGCCAAGTATTCCACAATATTGTAGTTGTGAGAATACCATGTATTTGGATTGTGTGTCATTTTTCGAAGAACACTCTTCATAGCAAAAAGGGGTGTGTCAAAGGATGGATTCTCAATCTGAAGAGGGCCGCTAGGATTGGAACAAGATATTGATTCATGAACAAAAAGAGTAGGCTCAAAATTGTCATAGTCCTTGGCTCGAGTCTTCAATTTGATCGTCTGGTTGCAGTTGAAAACTATGGAATTTGAGGAAGACCTATCATGTTGAGGGGTACCTTCCATTCCCCTTTAAGGGGGTGTAGTATTTGTTGCAACCATGTGTTGCAGTTGAGGGGGAAAAGGATAAGTTAGGAAAGTGGGATACTAGGGGCCCCTTTACTGAGCCAAAAATTTATGGATATCATCCTTCCTAGGACATTGATGAGTAGGGTGGTCATCCCCACAAATCGTGCAGGGGAACCAACTCTTCTTTTTCTTTTTCATGCCCCCGTGATTTTTTTGGGTGGGAGCAGTCCCTTGCTCAATATTAAAATTTTTATTTTTATTCCTCTTCTTATTTCCTCTAGGTTACTGAGGATTCTTCGGTTGCATGGATTGTAGCGAGCTCACCTCGATTTGATTAGGGACCATTTCATTTTGAACATTACAGCTAGAAGCTAACAGGTGTGATGAGATAGACATGTGACCCATTTGGTACGCTAACTAGCCCATAGAGGCATGGGAAACATAACCCACCACACTATTGGCATAGGGTCCTGGTTTGGAATTTTGGGATTTGTTAATATCTTAGGAGCATGTGGGATAATATCTTAAAGAGTTCCTAACTATGAGTAAATCAAATCTAATTTCTCCTTTAAAGAATAAGATTATTGTATGGCTGACATTAAACAACAAGTTTCTTACATGGGATGTTGACAACAAACGAGAGTGGATTTGACCAAATATGTGACCTTTGCGAAAATCCTGAGGAATTTGTTTCTCGCCTATTCATTTCTTGTGTTTATGCATAAAAGGTCTCGTGGATCATCTATTCTGAGCTCAATCCCACGTCCCAATGGAACAAGATCGGTTTGGTGGATTTCTTAAAGGACTGGCTAGCAAACAAAGTTGTTAAAAATTTCCATGGCATGTAAAGTTTCTTGGTTTCAAGTATGTGGCGAGTTCAAAACTCGAGTATTTTTAGGGAGATAACCATTCCACCC
>ML812308.1:8417-21929 GCA_009831015.1 Picea engelmannii
GTAATTGTATTAGGACCAAATCCCCTTTTGCGGATTGGTCAACAGACAATTGTAATAGGCAGAATAAGAAGTCGGCCCCAACAGTTATTATTGAGACCCATAAATATAATAAAGGTGGGTTTACCCACCCAGAGTGAGAGGTCGGCCTTGCCAGTGAAGACCCTTCACACGTGCCAGACTTATATATATAGAGAGGCTAGCGCCTCACTTTATCACACAACACACTTGCTCATTTTCTAAGAGGCAAGCTGCAACTTACCAGTTGGAGAAAGGGAGAAGAGTGGCGCATCTTTTGGAGAGGACTATCTGTATTGGTTTGAGTTATCTCTTGACATTGTATTGGCAATTTATGATAAGGAAGTTTTTGCTGGGTTTTCTTCCCCTAGAGGGTTTCCCAGGATAAATGCTGTGTCTCTTGTGAATGTGTATTTCTCAGTGATCTTGTTCTTATGTTGCTCTTATTTATTGAAATGCAAAGAACTATAATAATGGCATAAAACATTAACATTTCCATCAGCGGTTGGAATGGCAATGGGTCTTTTTGGTCATCGTTGGGTCTATTGTATGATTCTCTTAGGTCCTCGGACATCCTATTCATCATCGAGATGCATGAGAGGCTGGTTTGGCCTCTCCCAGACATTATAGGATACCATTGGTTTTTAGCCTGTAGATAGAAGACGAGGAGCTTGGGGGGTATTAGCAGTTCAAGTGGCGTTGCTTCTTTTGTTCGAGACTCCCTCCGGAGCAGGATCTCTGTGGTGGCCGCGGATGAGTTTGCTAGGTTTATGTGGGTTCAGGTTTGAGGTGTTTCTCCTCTCCCAAGGGACATTTAAATTTTACATTGCAGTTTGTTACTTCCCTCCAACTTCTTCCTCATATGCTATTGATAACGGGCCCAACGAGGACCCCTTTATAGATTTGTATGTCGACATCACCTAGTACTCAACGGTTGGGGAGGTTATCCTTCTAGGTGACTTCAACTCCTGCACCAGAGCCCTCTAGATTCCTCTCCACAACCAGTTAGAGGACGTGTTCTGCATCCAGGAGATAGATCCAGATTCAGTGGGGCTTCACCGGATGTCCGATGATGAATTGGGGCCTTTCACAGCCTATGGTTGGTACATTTTGCACTTAGGGGAATCTTAGGAGTTGTTGATTCTGAATGGGCTCCCATGTTTCCTAGATTCTTGCTTTTTCATGTGTCGCCCTCATGGCGGAGGTGTGAGTGTCGTTGATTATGTCCTCTCTAGCCAGAACTTACTGCCCTTTATTTGTCACTTCTCTGTTTTCCCTATCCCCCTCGCGGACAATGCTCTTCTTTCCTTCTCTCTTCGAGCTAACACCCCCCCTCCCGCCACACCCCCCACCCAAGGCCCACGCTGTACTACTTTTCGATTTGATGAGGGGGACTCAGACACCGTTTCTACCCATCTCCGCCAGATGCTCCCCTCTGAGACCTATTTCTCCTTAATTGATTATGCATCTACCAAGTACAATTGCCTCTCATCCATCATTTGGGACGCAACCCTCACGTTCTATCCTCACTTCGCTCGATCCACTTCCACTTCCCAAAAACCCAACTCCTGCCCTATGAACTGATGGTACAACAAGGAATGCAAGGATCTTCACCGCTAGCATCGACACACAATCACCCATGCTCACGTCTCCTACCCCAGCCTCAAATCTTTGTATCGCTGTCTCCTCCACCGCAAGAAGTGCCTCTTTGTTTCTCAGAGGAGATAGGACTTATGTACTTCCTTTAGTCCCCTAAGAAATTTTGGTGCACCATCCTCCCTCGCCACTCTTCCCTCCCATCTGACCTTAACTCTGGATCCATGTTCTCTCACATATCCACTCTCTATGATATTCCTGGGCAACCCTATATTCAGGTTACCTCTCCACCCTCTTCATGCTTGTTATTCTCAGATAGTGACATCAGAGAGGTTGTTTCGGCAATGGACAACAACGATGTGATGTCCCTTTCCCAATGATGACCCCAAGAGGGAGCGACTTAGTAGTCTACCAGTTCTCGTAGACTACAGTTGGGCACAGAGGGGAACAATTTCTCTAATGAATGTCGGCTCATCAAAGTCTAACCAAAAAGTGACATCAAAAGGGAAAAAGTGAG
Source organism: Picea engelmannii (assembly GCA_009831015.1). NCBI lineage: Eukaryota > Viridiplantae > Streptophyta > Pinopsida > Pinales > Pinaceae > Picea > Picea engelmannii. The sequence goes on from ML812308.1 coordinate 10,546, forward strand.
TAAGTGATAAAGTGAACGCCTAATTAGACTTAAAAGGGGGGCTAAACGACGTGAATAATAAATCAGAACTTAGGGAAAATTCACTTAAGCTATGCATGTCAACGAAGAATTAGACAGAGGATGTATAAAGGGGGTGAATTCGACCTATTTCCTCATTATTGACGATTATAGATTTGAGAAACAGGTTTAGGTGGAGAGGAAGTCGACCTTAGTGGTTTTGTGGGTTTGTAGAGGAAACCACCACCATAGATTGATTTCGGTGTTGAGAGACACACCCTAGCCATTGGAGGGAACATATAGGTTCTTCATCGAGCTTCAATTTCCATCTCTATAGCAACAAAGAGACCTAACGCAAGCTAGTGCGCAATTCTTCCAGTGCAACGTAGGAGTTTGAGGAGGGTTTTCCAACATCCATGGGTCGCTAGGCCCAACTAGACCAGGGGAGACAAATCTCTTCTGACTCAGTTGAGAGTAGGCCAGGGCGCATTCAGTGAGATAGATCCCACAGATTTCTGCTGGGTAAAACATCCAAAATGCACCATTTGGTTGAGGAAGTGCATGGGGGTTTGAGGAGTCCATCCGGGGTTCTGAAAGATCAACATAGGGTCAGATCTGCAAGTAATAGATAGGGGAAGAGTTCTAGGAAACATGGCGACCATTCTGAGACAGTTTTCAGCTTGATCGAACGAGTATAGCCACCAGGGTGAGTTTTCCAGTTACAACAACAGTTGCCATGGGTATTTTTGATTACATGCAGCAGATCCAACCACGCATGCAGTGGATCTTCAATGCTGAACATAGATCCACCTATCTTTATTGTTCTGGGTATTTTCTTTAGTGTTTTGCATTGTATTCCAGCTAAGGTCACTCTCTACGAGATCTAGTTGAGGTTATTTCCTTTATTTTCCGCATTCTATATTGTAATTCCTGTTATTTTACTTACTAAAGCTATTGAGTTGTTCCTGGTTCCAAAACAATCGTATGGATGATATAAAACATATAAATATAACCACAAACACAACCATAAACCTTTTAAAACGCATCCAGAAACCCCCAGAGTATCAGATCTGTAGCCAGATCATTAACGTAGCAGTAAATATCCAGATCTGATGGATTTGGGATATTTCAAACAAAGCAACAGATGAAGAAGGTTTCGAGGCAGAGTTCTTTAAGCATGGTCTTCGTGCTTTGGTTTCTCACTTGGTTGATCTCTTCACCCATGTGGTCTGTACAGGTTTTCCATTTTCATGGTCACATCGCATCATTCACCTGATACAAAAATTAGGCCCCAACTTAGATCCCAACAACTATAAGATGATCATGGTGGGCCACATGTTCTTGAAGTTCTATGTTGCGCTTCTCCATATGAAGAGCTAAGGGTCAGGCAAGATTCTGACCTGCTCATCAGACCATTGAGCACATCTTTACCTTTCAGGCCATCATTGAGGAGGCACGACATTGTTCTTCGAAAGTCTATTGTTGTTTTGTAGATTTTTGGAAAGCTTTTGACTACGTTTCGAGAGAAGCCCTGTTCTAGAGGCTTAGAGACATAGGCATCTCTCAGACCTACTGACTTCCATCATGCACCTATATGAGTCGGTCCATGGCTGTCTTCGCATAGTTCACAAGATGTTTGATTTCATCAGCAGTACCATTGGGGTTAAATAGGGTTGCCCCCCTGTCCCCACATTGTTTGGGATTTATATTGATGAGTTGGAGGCCTTTCTTCATAAGCATATCCATGACAGTGATGGGTGCCTCCTCCACGAGGTTCTGATATCCATCCCGCTCTTTGTTGATGACATGGTCCTCCTAGCCTCATCTCTAGAGGGGTTACAGAGACAATTGGATGCCTTAGCTCTCTTTTGCGACCTTCGGTAGTTGACGTTCAACATGGGTAAAACCAAGGTTATGATCTTCAATGGGTTGAAGAAGACCTCGGACCTTCATTTCTTCTTCAAAGGGGAGGAGATCAAGATCACGAGCAACTACACATAGTTCGGAGTGCAATTCTTTGGATCCCGCTTCAATTTGCGACCGACCCCCAACCTTGGATCAACAAGGGCTACTGATCCTTAGCTCTTCTCTAGAGGGGTTATAGAGACAATTGGATGCCTTAGCTCTCTTTTGTGACCTTCGGTAGTTGATGGTCACCCTGGGTAAAACCAAGGTTACGATCTTCAATGGGTTGAAGAAGACCTTAAGCCTTCATTTCTTCGTCAGAGGGGAGGAGATCAAGATCACAAGCACCTACACATACTTGGGACTGCAATTCTCAGGACCCTGCTTCAGTTTGCCACCGACCCTCCAGCCTTGGATCAACAAGGGCTACTGATCCTTAGCCCTTCTCGAGAGACAGTGCTTCTGCCACCTTTTTCAGGACATCTCATCCAAGATGTCCCTCATGGACTTCCTTATCCTATCCACTGTTCTCTATCTCTTAGAGATTTGGGGGCCTTCTTTACTCGAGTCTGATTGGGCCTCAACTAAGAGAGTCTAGACCCTTCTCCTTTGGTGCATCATTAGATGCAAGTAGACAATCCCTTAGCACATCATCCTAGTAGAGTTTGGGGCTTGGCCCTTCCGACTTGAGACAATGTTCAGACTGGTCTCTTTTCTGCATCGCATCCGGAGCTTCGCTGACTCAGTGAAGGGGTGAGACTGGTACTCGTACTTGGGCTATTGTTCTTTAGGGCCATTTCCCTCTTTAGCCCTTTGGGTTGGGCTTGAGGTTGGTTTGTGGGGGCTTCAAATATTTTAGAGTTCGTGGGAATTCAGATGGATTGTCTCCCTTCGTTTAGATATTCCTTGGACGCACTTGACCACCTCCTACCTACTAGACATGAGTTGAACAGGACCATCGGGGATGACATTTACAGGCAGTTTATCTAAATCACTTAGGTTAATTGTTAGGGTGGGTTATGCCCAAAGATGGCCTTCTACGTTGAGCACTTATTGGAGCTTAGAGATGGGCTCATTGTTCGACCACAATATACACTCCACCATTGTGTGCACGCTCTTCGCATTCCCCTAGGCCAGTTCAGAGTGGGTTCTCATAGACTTCGGATAGAGACAAACCACCAGATCGATTGATCATACAGGTTCTGCCAACTATGCCATCTACAAGAGGCCGAGACCGAGGAGCACTTCATTTTCCGCTGCCCCATCTATTATGAGATCAGGGGGAGGTTCCATTGTCTATTCAGGGGGATTTAGACCCTCACTGGATTCTTCAGATATTCTGACTAGAGGTGCTTAGCCTTATACATGTAGGAGGTTCTTAGGCTTCGAGCCCATATTCTTTAGCCTCCTACTAGACCAGAATCTACCCAATGGATAACTTCCTTCTTTACGGTGCTACCCTCAGGCAGGGACACTGAGAGACAGATCGATATCGACACAACTCTAGACTCCAAATCAGTGCAGACCTGTGGGACCTTCCCTTGTCCCACGAGATTTCACCGACATGACCATATCAAATCCATGCCCAGGAGATGAATGAGACCCCCCAAGCCTCCACGACGAACTACCTCTTCCAGACAACAACACAATGGACGACCTAGGCATCCCACCAATTCTCCCTTTGGACATCATACTATACTCAATTTCTTTCATTCAACCTCATATGGTGGGAGAGATGGGCCTATTCCATGACAGACCTATCTCATTACTTTTAGTTCTTCTTGTTCTTGGATCTTCTCCTCCTATAGATCTCCACTTCAGAGTGGGTTTCTGGGCTTGGGGTCAAGGGCTCTTCATGCCTCGACTTAGATCTCACTCTCTACTCTACCCTACTTTACTTTCTGCATCTTGCCTTGTATAGGAGACCTTTTGGTACTCCTGCGTTGTAATGACATCATTGTACTCAACAGTCCCTTTGACCTACTTTTGTGGTTATTAGTCGAACATTAATAAAATTATCTTATCTTATCTAAACTTTACCATCTCACATTATATCACATTTATAAAACCTCAACATGGGTATTGAAATTAATGACATTAAGTTTTACACTTTAATGGCATGTTATTGTCATCATGGTCACATAATACCTATGTTGCATGTAAATGGACACAGATCCAAATTCTAATATGAGTCCACTGGAGTTTTTGAAAAGTTAGGATCTAGATATGGGGAAACAACATATATAGAAAAATATGAAATTTATATATTTAGTAAAAAAAAACCATGAACCAAAAACATAGAATATTCATATTTCAAAAATTAAAACCATTCATAACTTTGAAAATATAACCAAAAAAGAGTTTTGTTTAATATTTGTCTTAAGAGTCAAGACATGATATGTAAACATTGCATAAGTACAAAATGTGTGTCTCATCAATGATCACTTTACTATTTCGCATTGAGGTCCAAAAGTACTTATCTACATGGATATTAAAGCCCTCCTTCCCTAAGAAAAGAGTAGGTATATGGTACAAGAACCTAGTAAACATGGGAGACAAAATTGTTATTGTGAATATCCTTCATTGCAAAAACATACTTCATACCACCTAGTATTCTCACGTGCATTGCATGAATAATATTTGTCATGGTTTGAATTCTTAATTAGTGAGTGAATTTCATTTTGGAGAACTTGTGCCACATCTACACTAGTTTGAATATGGGCATCTATATCTACCCAAAATAATCATGGGATGTCTTATAGATCTTGTTGTTTTTGGGGCTGGGGGAGGTCTAGGGGATGCAAAGGACTCATGGGAATCCCCTTCCAAACGAGACTTCCTCCTCTACTCCCCAAATATCGAGGATGAATAAATGTGGGGGACACGTCCTCTAGGTGTGTGGATGAGTTTCTATGCAACAATGCTCTACTAGTAGCTATCTAGACTCTAGAGTGTACATATTGTCAAATGGGTCTTGATCATCTCTATATTGAAGCTCCACATAATGAATAGACCTTGGGGTGTGAGGAATGGTTTTCCTTTTGAGAAAATGTCTTATATTAAAATGAATATATGTACAGAAAGCAAAAATATACAAAATATGTAGAAAAAACAAAGAAGCCTCAAGGCATCTTCTTCAGCTTACTAAAATTGAGACAAGATTTGAGTATGCAAAGACATCAACATTCTTGGCTTCTCTAGCCAAAAGAAAACCCTTAGCTTGGAGCTGAAGATGTACCTCTTCTTGCCACATCCTAAGGGAGGGAACACAGATAATTTCATTGTCAAAGATACTCTTACATCTTAGTTTCCAGAGAGACTACAAAGAAAAATCTCCAAGGCAACTCTAAGGCTAACAGTCTGAGATTGAATGATATAGGAGATTGACAACCTTATTAAGAAGAGTCTTGTCTTGATCTGGCATTGTATGGAACAATAGTATAGTGAGGAGTAGAAAGTCTGAGCAGGAATTCTCTCCAATTTTTGTGATGCTCTATTTATTGGTTTGACTCTCCACATTGCTTGTATTTTTTGTCAGTGGTTCTTTGTATAATATTCAAACCTTGACCTTGTAAGATTCATCGGAATATTCTGTTTGGAGTACAATCCTGGGAAAAATTACATTTCTCGCTGATATGATATCCAAATCATCTCTGTATTCGAATATGACATCTTTGAAATTGATTATCTTAAGGTGTACGTAGAACATCTTCTGGAGCCACTTTTGAAAACCATTCTGTCATTGTCGGGTCCCAGGACAACTGTTCTGGTAAGTTTTTCAGTTAAAATTGCCAAATCAGCAGCTTTGAATGTGTTTGATAACTTTTTTTTGTTGGTCAATGTTATATTTACTTTTTCACTTTTTCTGTGCAGTTAGGATATGAGCTCCGCTCAACTGTTGTTCATGAAAAGATGAATGAGCTTTGGAAGGAAAATTTTGATGTCAAACGGGTATCAAAAACAAAGGTATTTGCTTATGTCAAGCTTTCATACTTCTCGGAAACTAAAGATGTCATGATTTAATCAAATGTAAATGTACTGAGCTTGGAGTGTCTTTTATGCAGATGGATCACAAGTATCAGCATTCTAATATTGAACTTTTTTTGATGCGGCCCAAGAACCAAATGGTAACATATTTATTATTTATGAATTTATTTTTGCAGAGTAAACTGAGATTTATATTACCATTAAGTTTTCATTTTAACTGTTGGGATTCACTTCTTATGTATGGATTCTCAAATGATAAGACTTATGTTTCAATGTTTTGCTATTGTAATAAATTAAAAGATTCTTTTAAGCATTGCTGTAGTCTGAACTTTCACTACTAATCTATTGTACCTTGAATCACGGAATTTTATGTTATGTGCTGTTTCCACTTGATGTTGCTGGTAAATGCAGTTATCTTCAGTGTCCTAGCTTTAAGGAAAGATGGTGTGAGCAAAATCATTAAGCATTTCCTAGTTTCATTGTTGCCTCAACGTCCATTCTTGTAATTCTGTAGTATTTTCTCGTTGTAACAGGATTCTATTTCAACTGTTGCAAACTCTACGGAACATCTGCCACCTCAGTTATGCCCTAAAATTCAGACGGTTTCAGGAGATTTCTCAAGGAGCAACACACAAGAAGCACAGGTGGTTTCTTCAGAACAAGTATTCTTAAAATTGGTTGACAGGAAATATCGCATACTGTCTTATTGCAGTCACCAAAAATATCTCTGATTATCCTAATTTTCTTGTCAAAGTCGTATGCGCTTTGAATGATTATTGAGTATGTGAATCAGGGAGAATGAGCTAAGTTTGTTGCCTGTGAACAGGTGCCAAGTTTATCTGAGAAGGTAGAGTTTAGTTTCAATGATACCGCAGCATTGGTAGAAGATTCTTCAGAAAGTTGTAAACATAGTTCTGGTGAGCAGGTACCGGGTGGAATTGAAAGATCTAGTTTTAATTTCCCTGAAGATATTTTAGGCTCTGATTTGAAGAGTGACGATCCTTGGCAATTGAGAAGATACGGGTCCATGGCTGCACGCCTGCTTCAGAATGTTCAAATCCCTGATTAGTCAGGACCAGAAGACGTTTATGTGGGATTTCTGTATTTTCAGTTTCCCTTCCAAATATGTAGTTCTAGAATCCCATTGATGACTCCCATTTTATGTTGAAAGTTGCTTTTAGGGCAATTTGAATTGCTTTATGAATTCCCTGGTTCAGGTCTTGCTGCCCATGAAGATAGCTCCTATTTTATTGTTAAAACTGCTTGTTGGTGCTGCTTGAATTCCTTGACACAAGCCTGGTTCATTTCGTGCTCCCCATAGAAGATTAGAGTCCCATGTAGGTGTGCACTGTGTAGTGTGTGACAAGTAAACATGAAAAAGGACATGCTTCCACAATTGGGGATGTACCATTGAGGAGATTTAGACGATTAACTGACACAACAAGAGAACTTGGCTGGTCAAACACTGGATTTGTTAACTCAAAGGAGACTTTTTCTTTTTGAAGGTTTCTTAGCAGACAACATAAGCTTTATCTGATTCTCTACAGGCTGTCAACTGGAAGACAGTTTCCATAAACCTTGGAATTTGTAGAAGTATAGGATGTTCATAAGTCAATCCTCTATGCTTATTTAGGCTCATTTACTGCATTCTCGGTGTGCATTGATGTCTCCCTTGCTTTTTTCAAGTCCCTATGATTATTGCAATCATGCAAGTCGATAGTGATTGCAAATGCAAATATCGTCATCTGGCATTTCATGGAGGGATCAATTGAACAAAGAACCATTTCCTGCCTTTTTCTTTCAAGTCTGACATCAATTAGGCTGTAAAATTATATCGAAGCCTGCAGATATTTAGAAAAATGAATACTAAAAGCTATCTTAAAGATTAAATTCAAGTAGATTGATGCAGGTAGAATGTGCCAATCTCTAAAATTACATGAGCAGTGGGAGCAATTTGAGCAAAATATACATACACCATGTTTTGTAACAAACCATGAATTGTATTCGTGATATTTGTTTTAGAATGAAATGATCATGTCACAACATTGTACATTCTTCAAGAGGCAGAGAAAATGAAGACTCTGTATGGATTGGCAGTTGTAAATGTCACAATCTTTCATTTCACGGAAGGATCAGGTCAACAAAGCCTATCCCTCACCTCCTTTGCTAATTGATTTCACGGTTCAATTGTTAATGCTACAATCAAATTATGCTGTTCCCTATGGATATTTAGAAATTAGACTACTAAAAGGTTAAACTGAAGTAGAATGAAGCAGGCAGATTCTGCCAATAGGTAAAATTCTATTCAAGAAGTTCCCTTAAAATAGATCTGCATGATGTTTCCTTATTACCCTTGAATCGGATCCATGATATTTTGTCTTTAGAAGGAACGATGAAATTAGAAACTGGGTCAGCGTGCCATCTTCAAAAGGCAGAGAAAATGAAGGAAACTCAATTGAATTGAGAAAAATGTCGATAGTATTGAATCGCTTTCCTCAGGTGGTAGAGTCTATGAATTAAAAGATTTGACTTTAGAAACCCGCGAGCTATTGGACATGCTGTCATCTTGGCCTAGGGCTTTGTAAATGTATAATGGATCATCCCTAGAACAAATTGGGATCATTGGGCAGACCCATCTGTTTTTAAACTGGGGCTCAATTAGCTCAATTGAATACAAAAGCCAGTTTGTAGATTATTTAGTCATCATTCTTCGTCGTAGGTCCTATATAAATATTTTCTTTGGGTACATTATATTCCTCTCATTGTGATAGATGCAATGGCAAGTTACTCTTCAAACTAGGGTTGCATTGGTCTTCCTTCACATATTTGATTTGCTTCTCTGTGGCTCGTAAGGCACTTGATCTTTATTATTTTTTTCCTATTATTTACTCAAAAAGTGAATGTGGATTTTACTTCAAAATTTTTATATGATGTATCTAGATCAAATTTGGTCCCAGTGCTGCCGAACTGTAATGGTATAAGTTACAAGAAAATGACTGGCAGTTGCATCAAGTAGTTTGGTTGGAAGCATATCAGTGACAATTGCAATTGCTAGATGCCTGGTTGGGATGTTTGCATGTCCAGTTGCAACATCTGCTGGTTTCCTAGTTCAAATTGCCCGCAGGTCAGATATCAACATGTAGCCATCTAGTTACAGCTTTGTAACTGAATTTTATTGCTAGCCATAATAGTTCTGATCTTATTTTATTGTTATCAATATGTAGCCATCTAGTTACAGCTTTATCATTGAATATTATTGCTAGCCATAATAGTTCTGATTTTATTTTATTGTTATCTTCTAAATCTTTTCATACAATCTCAGAAGAAATATTAGAGAAACAATATTCCAGTGTTAATTTATGATGGGCCTCCATTTTGACACCTTTTTGCCTCTTTTACGACCTATGCCATATATATCTTTTTGCCTCTTTTATGTGCTTGAGACTCATTTCTTACCTTATCACAACTTTCCGATCCATAAGTGCCATTTATTTTCTTATTTTCCTTTTTATAGTTAAGTGAAAGTATGCTTTAAAGTTTTCCTTGAAATATATATATATATATATATATATATAGAGAGAGAGAGAGAGAGAGAGAGAGAGAGAGAGAGAGAGGGGTAAGAATTCGCAGGAAACCCCGAGTACTTCCCCACTTCGTGGATGGTAAACGGGGTAAACCGTCGACCCTGATTACAGGGCCTAACCCCAAGGGATAACAAGAGATTCGAACCCGTGACCTCCGTCGGGGATAGCTTCACGTCTGGCTTAGAACAACTTGAGCTAACCCTTGGGGCTTATTATTGTTGAATTTTCAATGAGCTATGGCTCATGTATTCTCTTTAAATTTTCTGTTTAACTATTACTTGAACCATAACTACTGCAGCAAACCAAGATCACAAGAAGAATAACCATGCACAAGAACACAAGAAGTATCCTGGGAAGCCCTTCTCAACAAGGGAAGAAAACCCAACCAATCCTTTGCTATATTCCTCAAGAGAAAGACCTCCCATGCCATCACCAAACCTAGCACACAAGAGGGTGCTGTAATTTTCATAATTTCAGACCACAACTTGTGAAATCATGAGATGACACAATGTTAAGTGTGTTTCCTCAATGTGGATTCACCTTTATTTATATAAGACTTGTTACATCAAATGATGTGTCTTTTGGCACAATAGGGCTGACTTCAATAACTCAAAATATAATTAATAATTACCATATTAATTATCTTTGATATTAATTATCTTTTACATTAAGGCAGGGCCGACCTGTACCCTTTACATTACAAATAGGTTTACAGGTAAGTCTAACTCTTGAACAATATAGAAATGGATCTCATACACCCACTAGTGCTCAACCACTAGGAGCACATCCATAAGGATGTCCATAACTCTATCTCACCGTGTCTCACAAGAGAACCACACTCACTAGTGCTCAACCACTAGGATCACGTTCACCTGTGCTCGTCCACAGGCACGTCCACTCAACAGATCTTTTTTCCCACTACATTACAAAGGAGAGTCATCTGGAGTTCATCATCTCAACTCTCTGCTCAGAGGAGGCTAATAGATCGTCTTCATCTCTGTCTCATAATGATGCACCCAACTCATGGGAATTCACACGTTCACCTTGTGCTCAGCCACATGCATGTCCAACTCAACATATCTCCTTTCTCACTGCGTTACACAGGAGAATCGTCTGGAGTTCTTCTCAACTCTCCGTAAGGACGAGGTCATCTCTACGTTCCAACTCTGTCTCAGATAAGAACCACACATCCATCTCAGGGGCTCTCTCTCATGTTGACTCAATCAGTCTGTGTCTTGGAGAATGTCTCATGCAACTGTAATGATCAACAATTATAAGTAGGAAACGGATTCGTCAGAACGCTCTCAGGCCTTCACCCTCAAGAACTGTAAATGTCACAGACGGGACATTCATTGAGAGACGGGTGGGAGCGGAGTCCCAACCATCACAGTATTCACGCTTTGGCCTGAGAGCCATAGTTCATTTTCCGGATTTGTGTGCTTGTTTGTATAGGATTCTACGTAGACTAAGACATACAACCTATGGAACAAATTTTGTTCAAGTAAGGTCGTGAAATTATTAAATATATATATGTGTGCTCATAATTGATTTAGTGACTAAAGATTATAAAAAGAATTAGCATTTATAGGTTAGCGTATGAAGATATCTTGGATACACAAAGGGTCGACCTTCATACATAAAAAATATTCCAAGAAGGGGGCAACTCACACATGTGGCCAATAGGCAGTAACCATTCGATTAAAGAACAACTAAATTGGTTGAAAGGAATCTGTGCTCTGATTGGTTGAGCATGGTGATTGTTGTGCGTGGGAAAGTCAGAAGGACCGAGCATCAATTTAGTTTCATTTCTGTTTTGAATTGCTGCTACATTATAAGGGTCTCTTGCTCCATTCCTGGAGTAGGTGGGCTCCCTTTCTTTGTATATATATATATATATATATATATATATAT
>ML812308.1:38257-68467 GCA_009831015.1 Picea engelmannii
AGAGAGCCAATTATATATTGCAGAAGACAATAAGGATGTAGATGGAAGTATGGACTCTATCAGATGGAGGGAGCCGATTATATGCACTCTTACATGAAGCAAGGATTAGGAGGGAGCTAATCCTATGATCCATTGAAGATGATAAAAATATATATCCATGGTAGCAGTCATGAAAGACAGTACGTGTTCAGTTCAATCGCAGAAGAAGACTTCTTCGAAGAGAAACATTAAAGAATTCCTGTATGTCCATCCAGATCCGTGGTCCTATGATGAAAGGAAGAAGTGGAATTTCTAGAACATGGAATCTATAAGAAATTCCATGGACTCAAAAGTAAAAGAAAAGCACGAGGATTCCAAGAAAGAAAGAGGAACCAGAACAACCAGTCATTGTATCAAGAATCACAAGATTACCAGCCTGATATGAACTCACTAAAAGCAATCAAGCAGAAGAACTGAAAGTCGTGATGAAGAACAATGTATGACTTATGAATGAAAGCATTGCAAGATCCAGAACCATAGGTTCTCCCAGATGGAGGGAGAAGACTATGATGATTACTTGTTCTAGTACACCAGACATATCACTGCATGAGTCATTATATTATCCACAACATCCATGAATTGGAATTCTACATCAGATAAATGCAAAGAATGCTCTCCAGAAAAATTGAATAAAGAGCGTATGAAGAGCAATCTCAAGACTTTGAGACATACCAGAAAGAGACTCCTGTATGCAGATAAGTAGAAGACAACTCGGTGGAGAACCTCCAGTGCACAACAGAAGCGTGGTGAAGATTTTCTATAACATCAAGATGACTACTCAGTAAATCAGATCTCATGATGACAGAAGAAGTGCTACTTGGATATGTTCCATTTCTCCAACTATGATATACTCTATCATCCAGATCTACATGAAGCCTTCACAGTGTTCCAGACTAAAGTACAAGTATTACATTATTCATGATGAAGTCCAGAAAGGAGAAAGTGGTTCTCCAATATATATTCTCACTGATGAGCAGACAACAAATATCCTGAGAAAACCTCTATCCAGAATCAAGTTTGCATATTTCCGAGAGAAGATAGGGATCGTGGAAATAACTCCCTTAGCTGAAAGGGAAGATTCTCCAAGCTAGAAGAAGGTACGGAAAAATATTCTTGAAAAACATTTATTTTTGTGATTTAAATAAATCTCTAGTTAGGAGGGAACACTGAAAATATTATTTATTAATTGAAAAAATAGTCCAGATTGGATAGATGCTTTCCTGTTCGGAAAGTGGATTGAGATTTTTGATGGACAGTGACTTCCCATTGTAGTTAACATGGGAGGCAGATTGATTGCTGATGTATCATAGACAACTACTTCCCATTGTGGTTAACATGGGGAGTGGTCTAGGACAGTCATTCTTCTTGGCAGTCACTCTGAGTAGTGGTCAAGTAGAATGGTTTGCCTCGCCGCGCAGTCATTCTTTCGAAGTTCACAATTGTGAGCAGTTTCGAAGAATGGTCCATTTTGGAGGTTGATGCAGGACAAACATTCCTTAGGGCAGACTCATTCTCTCCAGGTTACACTTTGTTTAGTGTCGGAGGAATGGCCCAGGGTGGGGAATGGTCCAGACAATTATTCCTTAGGGAAGATTCATTCTCTCCAGGTTACACTTTGTTTAGTGTCGGAGGAATGGCCCAGGGTGGGAATAGTCTAGGCTCAACAATCAGGGACAGTCATTCCTTAGGGTTTATACATTCTCTCCAGGGTGCACTTTGATTAGTGTAGGAGGAATGGCCCAGGGTGAGGAATGGTCCAAACATTTCTTAGGGTTTATACATTCTTTCCAGGGTGCACTTTAATTAGTGTAGGAAGAATGGCCCAGGGTGAGAAATGATCCAAGCTCAAAAATTAGAAATAATCCTTCTTCCTTGTTTGTGAAGAATAGGGCAGATAACCCATTGCTGATGAGGGAAAATATTCTTTCAGATCTCACAAACGTGAGTGAAAGATTGGCCCAGAGGATTCAGTTTATCTTTAACAATATTTTTCTATGCAGGATGGCATCAGATGATTGTTATGGAGACTACCTGTCTCCAGACAGTAGAGATATACTACTGTGGTGGATATTTTCCACTATTCGTGAGGCATATATTCTTTCAGAGCTCAGAGATGTGAGTGAAAGATTGGCCCAGACAAATCAATTTATATCATAACATTGTTTCTATGCAGGATGCTCTCAGATGTTTGTTATGAAGACTGTATGACAGTGGATGAGGACTACTGTGGTGAATATGTTTCACTGTTCGCAACCATACGTTGTTGATCAAGTACTTGTGTGTTACTTGATGTGGTAGTGAACCACTGGATTGTAGCTATGTACTACTATGAATAGACACAGTTGTGCTCTATCCTTGTTCTAATTGCCTTGAAGACTATCAACAGTTTATTGGAGATAATGATCATTCAGATGAATGATGAACAGAGATTTTCTAGACGGAAAACAGTTCAGAGCTTTTACTCCTCTTGTATCACTCTATGGTGAGAGTGACTTATCCAACATCATATCTAATTACTCAGATGAAGTATGGTTTCGAGAGTTGATGCAGCTGATGGTGATTGTGTTGCTCATGATCTAGTCATGAAATAGTCTAGATGACTATATTGATGCTACCGGGTAAATGGTATGTTTTTGTGCTCAAGTCCATTACCTGTAAATACCTCTCTAGCTAGGAGGGAGTGTTAATATTATGGTAGTTGCGGGAGGTATTTACCTCCATGTGTGAACCTGATGAGAATAGAAGACTCCGGGAAGCAAGATAAACCCTCATGAGTTGGCTAATAACCCTAGAAGCCTTGTCGGCTCAAGAAGATAATTTATATTAGGTTATTAGCCTCCAAGAGAAGAAGTCGACCAGAATTAATAATAATATACTGAACAGACACATATCCAGAAGGAGAAGTCGGCCCCAACAAAACTGGCAGAATCACTATAAATAAAGGGCACCAGTTCTCATTTGTGACATCTCAGAATTGCAGTTCCTAGTTTTGGTGTGCATTGCAGTTGCAGTCTTGTGCACAGGTTTGGAGGAGAGTTGCTGGTGCAACTGCAACAACAACAAGTTTTCAGTATTGGCTTGAATATCTCTTGGCTAGGGTTTGGACTATCTGATCATCTTTTTGTGATGCGCTATCCTTGGGGAAAGGTGCACTACTCTTTGTTTGGCTATCTAGCATAGGGTTTTCTTCCGGAGGAATTCTCAGTCAAGGTTAAGGTGCTCGGAGGGAGGCTTCGACCTATGGTTGGGCGACAAAGGTATCATCAATGGTAAAACGAGCACACCATCTTCTATATTCTAACAGAGACTAGACTTGTATCAAAGGCTTATGGACAGTAGCAAATAGTGCAGGGTGATGAGGATCTTGCTCTTTGGACAAAGGGCAAGAAGAAGACCGACCGAGGAGGTTGGCAGGGTCCCAAGTTTGGGGCCCCACCACAGGGAGGAGTGAGCAGTAGTGGGCAAAAGAGAGACATGAGAACAATGAGATGTTTTGCTTCTAGAGAGATGGGTCACTATGCATGACAATGTCCCAAGAAGAATATTGGCATGTTTTACAGGAAAACGTGTGCTTGTCATTGATGGCAAGAACAACAATGTCGATGTTTTACAAGAAAATCATAAGCTCAGGAGGAGAAGCGAACAATATGCAGAAACAAGAAAGCTCAGAAGAGATAGCCGTTTCCAGAATTGCAGACAAGGTCCAAGAGACGAACTTCCAGGAGGAGCAAAGGTTGAGACCTGTGAACACTTAGAAAATCTTCTAAGTCAGAGAGATCAGAAGCTTAGGAGGAAGAGCGATAGTGGCCGTTGGATCACCAATCCAAAAGGCCAACGACCGTTAGATCCAGTGGATTTGCGAGGAGGTTACCGTTCGAGGAATCTCACTTCGGAAGAATTGACAACTTGAAAGTTGAATTACCCGAAGCACGAAATCCAAAATGAATGTGGACCATCGAATCTGGAGAAAATGCGATGACCTTCATATTGAATTAGTGGAAGGACATGATAAACAAGGGCTGAAATCTGAGATCACGATCACCCGAATATCCGTCGACCGTCAGATCGAATTAATTGAAGGGTAAGTTAAACAGGGCTAAAGAGTTGGGAATTTGATTATCCGAATACCCGTTAGCCTTTGGATCAAACGCGAATTTTCGTCAGCCGTTGGATCATTCTACATGGAAGGACATGATAATCTAGAAGAGCTGCATCGCAGACAGAAAGGGCAGTTGATCTAAGATCTTGATCCAACGAACGTCATTCGTTTCGGGTATAAATATGCGAGGAGGTTACTCTCCAGAAAAAATATCACTTCAAGACGTCCATTTGAGATTTGAAATCTCCGATGTCTAGAGACCTAGAGAGACGAAATACGTTCTCGACCGTCAGATCATCCGAAAAATATCGCAGCCGTCAGATCATTCTAAAGTGGAAGGAAAGGATAAGTTGGGTAAAGGGTGCGATAATCTCAGCGGCTGAGAATCGATGATTCAGATCTACGGTCGATAGGGCATATTAGACCCCCCGATCTTTTTGCCATTAACCGTGGGGGGGTCCGAGTTGGTGGTATTTTCCTTGTGGGACCCTCATATGTGTCACCTTTCTGTTAACTCGGACCCCCCTCACTCATTACCACTTACCCCCTGACCCCCCTCCGAATAAACCACCAAACCACTCATACACACCACCTCCACGCTCTGACGTCACACTCCACTACCCGCTACATGTCACACTCCACTACCGCACTCTGCCTCCACATTCCATTACATTGCCTACACGTCTCACCTACGTCAGTAGACCACCTCAGCAAGGACATGTGGCAGACCACGTCAGCAAGAACACAAGTCGTCCAATCTGAAAGTTCACTTCGGGTGTATTCTCAACCGTTGATCATAGTACAGTGGAAGGATAGTGTAAGTTTGAGAAGTTGAAATTCCAAAGTTACGAAGGGCGAAGTTCCGACAACCGTCCATCTCAATGTTTGATTAAGTCCTAGCCGTCGGATTGAGCAATGAAAGGATGAGTGTAAGGATCAAACCAGACCATTGATTTGTTTCCGTGAAATAAACTGTCCGATCTGATTCGTCCGTTTCAGGATCACCGTCAAGATCGTAAGATCGACGGTCCCGTCGCATTACGGGGCCAGAACATACTCGGGTCTTAATTTTTCATGAGCACGCCGCAATCGAAACCACGGTTTTGGAGAAAGGACGCATGGAGGCTCGTAGTGAATTGCGGGGTGAAAAGCGGGTTGCCCTCAAACCGCCTATGGACGTGCTCGCAATCGCGTGGTCACATGAAGTTCATAGCTCAAGGTCATATCGTGAAAATGAGATAGCGCTCACTAGATCGAGATTGGGAAGCGCCTTTTGAATAGGCGATTGGGTCACTGCCAGTGGTCACGTGAAGGAAGGGGCTTAGAAGCCAAAGAAGCCAAAGACGACTAGCTGTAACTGACAGAGAGGACGAAGAGTTTGGACTACCAGAGAAGCCAAGGAATCTCAGGATAACGTTCACTGATGATGAACACACTGAGCATAACTGCCAAAGAATTTTAAGAGCTTGAGGGTGATCGCCAGAGGAACTGAAGAGTCTCGAGGTAACTACCAGTAGGATGAAGACTCATCATAGAGACAATTGACAGATGGAAAAGCGTCGAAGACTGTAACTGCGAGAGAAGACAAAGAATCTCAGGATAAAGACCACTGATGAAGAACAGATTTAGCATGGTCGCCAGAGAGAACGAAGAGTGAGGTGTATGATTTGGCAGAGGGCTTGGCATGATAAATATACGCAGAACATAGAAGAGATGGTTGCTTCTGTGGAGAGTTATTCATGCTGGTAGAAGCATGATGTGTGCAGTAGCTGAAACACACAGAAGAGGTATAACGCATAGAATGGAAACAATACACAGAGCATAAAGCGTAGAAGAAATATATAGAACATAAATGCACATCTGAGAGAGGAAGTGAAAGCTGAGGTGCACATGCAGAGACAGAGCAGAAGATCAGGAAGCTCAAGAAGATGTGAGCAGGAAGACACTAATGCAGGCAGAGCAAAGAAGTATAGCGGAACAATGATGAGACTGGTAAGCCCTTTGACAAACACTGTATCACTGTAATAAATTTTAGTAACGAAGTTTTTATAATCATGGTGGTAGGGTGGTGTTAGGGAGGACTGTTGTCCTCAGAGTTTCAAGTGGGTCCTTGAACACAGGGAGTTGTAGCCGGAAAAGCTAGGGTGGTAGGGTGGTGCAAGGGAGAACTATTGTTCTCTGTTATACAGGTTGGTGCCTTTGTAACTGTAAGTTGGTGCTTCCATCCGGTTGGTGCTGGAACACTTAGGGAATTGGTGCTTCCTTCTAGTGGGTGCTAGAGAAACCAGAGAGTTGGTGCTCTCAGCAAGTTGGTTCTCTCGACAAGTCGCTGCTTGTAAAACATAGGTGGTAGCCTCAAAATGAGTTGGTGCTCATAAGAATAATAATGTACAGAAAATAAAGATTACTTATCATATCAAAAAGAAAATGTTTTTTCCCTTTATGGGTTTCCTCAGGAAATATCCGTCTCTGTATATTTCATGGGTGTGATTGATGTTGAATATTCTATTGCTTACTTCCCTGCATTATTGTGATCATCATTGAGTGTTCTGAGTGGGATTGCAGAAGCAGAATTTGTAAAAGTTATGCAGTTAGAGTCTGCCAAAGAAATGTGGGACAAACCCATTAGAAGTTATGAAGGTAATGAGAAGGTAAAGGATGCCAAGCTTCAAACCTATAGATTACAGTTTGAACAACTAAAGATGAATGAGGATGAAACAAATAATAATTTTTTCTTAAGAGTTGAGGAGCTCGTGAATGCCATGAAGGGTCTTGGTGAGAAGATTGAAAACTTATTTTTAGTTCATAAGATTTTAAGATCTCTACCAAATAGATTTAATCCAAAAGTTTCTGCAATAGAAGAACTAGATGATCTTAAGACTTTGTCTATTGATCAACTTCTAAGAACTCTAACTGCTTATGAAATGAGGATTAGTAAGGATAAACCCACCTCTAGAGAAGCATCATTTAAAGCAGATAAGAATGAGGATTCTGAGCCTGATGAAATTGAAGCAAAATTTGTGACAAGACTAATGAAAGGATCATGCAAGTACCAAGGAAAGTTGCCCTTCAAATGTTTTAACTGTGGAAAGATAGGTCACTTTGCATCCAAGTGTCCACACAAGAAGAAGGACCAAAACTCTGAAGGTGAAGAGGAGTACAAATCCAAGAGATTTGGTAAAAAGAAAAGTTTATATGTAAACAATGATGACTCCCCAGGAGACACATATAGCGATTCTTCCTGTAAAGAGAAGGTTAATGACTTTATGCTTATGGCCAAAGAGGATTATGATATTGAAATCATAGGAAGTGATGAAAGTGATGAAGAAGTTGTGGTTGACTTGGAAGGAGAACTGATCAGTGCCCTAGAAGAAATTGCTAGACTTAGATTTAAGAAGAAAAAACAAAAACAATTGCTGATACATTTCGAGAAAGACAGTAAAAAACTTGATGAAGACTTTGCCCTGCTAAAAGTGGAATTAGAAGAGGCAAAGGAAATAGAGGACATTCTGAAACAACAGTTATCAGAGAAGAAGACAATATGTGAAGCCTTGGAAGAAGAGGTAGTAAAAACCAAAAAAGAGATGGAGAAGTCTAAAGCATTATATCTCCAAAATCTTCCAAGCATTAAAGCCTCATCATAACTAAATGACATTTTGAGCAAATATAGATCTTCTTTGTTGAAGACTGGTTTAGGTTATGTAAGTGGTTCAAGCAACAAATAACCAGAAAGCAAAGAGCCAGTAAAGATGATAAAGTTCCAAGTCAGCAGACAATCAGACCATGTGAGTACTCTGCCACCAAAAACTAATAAAGACAAGATGATCTTGTTGGCAACGCTACAGGTTTCTTCTATTTTGAACGACAAATGATACCTCCAGGTAGTTGCCTTCACCTCATCCTGTAAATATTACTATTTGAGGGTGATTATTGGGTTATAAAAAAAATGATGTTTGATTATTCTTGTTTTATTTTTATCTTGCGTTTCATGCTTGATTCATGACTGAAAGCATGAATCAAGCATGGAAACTTAATTTCACATTATATCACTATTCAAAAATATGTTTTTAAAAAGTTCATTGTGCTTACATCTATTTTATATTTCATCCTTAAATGGTTTTCCTTTTGATATAGTACCCATCTATTTTATAGTTCATTGATATAGTACCCATATTGGTTTGCATTTGGACTGTAAGCTTATTATTTGAATCCTTTGTAAATCAACTTCAATACCAAATATAGATTCACATACGATTTGTAAAAAAAAAAAACATATCCATTCCTACCCTTTGCAAATCGATTATATCCATTACATGATGTGGGGACTAAATGCGCCAAAATCATATCCTGTACTTTGTTTTGGTTGGCCGAATGAATTGATAGACCTCTCATTACGAGTTAAGGTTTTGTGTAGTGTGATGTACTCAGAGATTTCATTGTCAGGAGTGTTTGGACCCCGTAACCGAGACCTTCATCTGTATGCTATGATCACACATGTTTTCTGCTTATTTCATTTTCATGGTATCCACTCAAACTTGTTCCTTTTGCTTCTGCCATTTAAACCCACAGTCAGTTTGAGTCGCCCTTGTTACAGTCTGATCATACCCTTAAAGGCTCCAGTAGTCTGAATAGAGCCAAATGACTCTCAAGCGTTGTTGTTTTTTGATGGGTGAGGATTTGAAAAGCCAGGGTTGGGATTTTTTCATTAAGAAGTTCAAAGGATATAACCTATGCGTGGCCAAATAATTCGCCCAAACATTTGATGGATACAGAGCAAAGGTTGGTGATGTTCAGTTGGAGGTCACTGAAGAGTTTTTGAGTGAAGCAATAGGGCTCCCTTTGACTGGTCAGAAGTGGTTCAAGAATTCGAAAATTGACGAAGTGCCCTGGAGTCTTTTCATGACTTCCAAAAAGATTGACTACTGTGACAAAGGTATTTCAGTTTCCCTGCTTAAGGTTAGGCGACATGGACTGTTATCAATTCTTAAACAATTTATTACCTGTGAGGGCCGTTATGGCCTGGTTTTTCTTTACCATGTGCGATTGCTCATGCATTTTATTGGCTTCCATTTAAATATGCCGTTTTATTTGCTAAGAAGTCTGTACAAAGTATCGAAAAGATACAAGAAGTAGAGCCTTGACTCTAGCCTCTTTCACCATGGTTTAATTAAAATATTGTCGGTTTATCGTTTGAAAACCCTGGGTAATGACTGGGATAGGTTCTTAGCTAAAACGGTTTTGCTACAACAATTCCTACAGAAACCCCTATGTTGAATAAGCATCCGATAGATGAACATTTGGATTTCTCAAATGACAAGCCAAATACTTTGAAGAAAAGCCCTCGTCATAAGGCAGTACCCGATCATTTTTTACCTGAGCAACATAATGTTGGATCCGAGTCAATTGGAATCCCTGTGCATGAATTTATTGTCGGCCCTAACCCTACTGTAAAATCCGACAGTGAAGACTCTCACAAACAATAAAAAAAGAAGCAAGTAATGTTAGGTTTTCATAATAAGAGGCTTGGTTGACTCATTTCGAGGAGTCTGTGTAATCGATCCAAGCCTCATGTGAGCTCAATCGATTCGATTGATATCCATGAGGATTCATACTCAGAGATTTCCGAGATTGAAAGGTTTCTCGCAGAGGAAGATCCAGATTCTCACAAGTCGGATCCTAACCAACCATTTGACTATGTTAACAATCTCCCACCATGTCTCGAAGGCAACAAGGGGTTTACTGGTATAAAGCTCGACCAAGGGCCGACAACAGATAGTGTTCTTACATCCAACTATACGCTCCACCGACAGGTTACTCCTGTGCATTGCGAAGTCTGCTTGCATTGGATTGAACAGTATTATAAAGACATTCACATTCTACAAGGAATGATTAAAGCTCTCACTAACCACAATGAATTGCTCATAAAAGAAAACTGTGATCTTAAGGAAAATGAACAGAGACAAGCCAAGTGTCGGAAAAGGACATGCAACATTGTGATAAAGAATGCTGATAGTGTGAAGGCCATAATAAATTCCGAGATATCTTGATTTTGTTTAGTTTTTTTTAGTTAAATGGTGAGACAAATTTTATTACAGCCATGTTATTTTTGAAAATCAAATCGTTTAAATTTGCATTTCTGTTACCAATATAAGATTGACTACAAAATTGTGAGATTTTGTAGCCAGGTAATTTTCATATAAAATTTAGTAATTATTTGGTTAACTTGTTCACATTTCGTTTTTTCAGGACATGGTATATCTGATGCTGATCTTATGGGATGGAACATGCTCGATCTAGTTGATTAGTTATCTCCTTTTGTTTGTTTTGGTAAATAGAGAAAACTGTCATAATTTTTTGAAGATACAATTTGACCCCCATATTTGTAATGTTTTGATCTTATGGGATCTGATCTTAATCTCAGAAATAGGGAGATTAGATTGCCCAAAAACCCCTTTAAAAACCATGCATTTTGTAATTGAGGGGCATCTTGGCCTAGAGCAGAAGATGGATGAATGATTCCAAGATTAAATGAAATTGCGCATAAGCATTTTGGCTTTAGCCTTTTGTGAATGGTGTTTTCATTGATGTTTTGTTAATCTTGGTATATGAATAGGTCTTGTAGTTTTAGACTCAATGATCTATAATGTTTGGGATACTCATGTTATATATATCGTACATAATTTGCTGCTCTAGATATTGACACTGTGATCATGTATTTAATTTGAATGACAAGATTTCTCTTTGATTTTTAGTTGAATAGCGAAATGCAATGTGTTACACTCAGATTTATCTTACTGTAATCACTTGCGATCATAAGGTCATAGGGTTTATTTGTATCACCTATCATGCTATTAAATTTCAATTACCAGGACATGTTATGAATTTTTTCAGAACATTTGCACTATAAGCCTATTGCAGATTTATCTCGTGGGCGTGGTCACTGCATGCTCTTACTTGCACATAATTTCAGATACACTTCACAAACTAACATCAGGTTAGCTTCTTTATGTTTCTAATTTTTGTCATTTATGCATTAGTGAAACCAGAAAGTTTAGATAAGATTTTGACTATCTCTACGTCTGTGTTTCATAAACTAGTTAATTCATGATTTGGTAGATTTATATAGAGAAAACAAAAAAATATTTGAATTTGCTTTCTTTATCTGTTTCTCAAAAGTAATTATTTTCACATTGATTTCGTGAGTTTCCAGTAAAACTTACAACTTGTAAATGTTGTTCATAAATGAGATTTTTTATGTTTTCTTGTTCTGTCTAAGCACATTTATAACAATTATTTCAGAGTATGTATCATATATATTATAGTTGTTAGCATTAGTTTAGTTATTCCTTTCTTTTTCGTTTTCTTTTTAGGATTTTAGATTGGCTAACAGAGCCATTAAACCCGTCAGCATGTGTTACACCAAACGACTTGGGTTACATAGACAACCCCATACCAGACTCGTTCTTCCAGTTGATGAGCGATCAATTTCGCTCGCCAACAAATGGCGCTAGAAATGGCGCTAGAAGGAGGGCTTGAATATAATTGATGGCACGTGGAAGTCGCAAGACTCCACCCTCACACACTCGCTCCCCTATAGTAACATGGAGTCACTCAGACAACAACGTTACTTCTGAAACAACAATAACCTCGAACGAAAATATTGAGATTTCCGTTGAGCCAGTAACACCAAATCCTCAAGGGACCGACGTACAAGAAATTGTTCGTCAGTGACTCATAAGTAGACACAATGCTCTGGCCCGTATCAGATAACTTGGTAGGCCTCTCAATCAACCTTTAGATTTCTCGGATATCCGAGAACAACTTGAAGGTACTAGTCTACTTTTGAACCCTTTAGGAGGTAATACCGTAGATCTTGATCATACCCCTACTCTTGGAGTTGGAGGATTCGGTATTCCACCTTCTCCACCTCATTCATCTCCATCCTCTTCAGGAGGAGAATCCTCTGACGAAGGCGACTTCTCATCTGAACCATCTCGACCCTTGACACCACCTACACCCATGGCAAACCAAAACAATCCCACCAGACCATGGCTTGATTAGGATGCCGTCGCTGTACCTGGACCCCAATACCCATTGCCAAAACACCTGGAAAAATGGTTACCTAAATTTGATCAAGATTTTAAGCAATCTGTCGAAGATCACATAAAGAAATTCATGTTGGCCATTAGACTCCGAAGTGTAGAACATGAAGATGTAGTATGTAGACTATTTCCTTATACGTTTGAGGGCAATGCCTCTACATGGTATTTTGCCCAGTAGCCCCAGACCATTGTCTCTTGGGACAAATTCGAAACCTGTTTCTTAGAGAAGATTGGAGATGATAAAACCCCTGAAGTCTTGGTAATGGGACTCTCCAGCCTAAAAATGAACCCTAAGGAGAAAGTAAAATATTTTAACCAAATATTCCTCACGTTAAAGAATCGAATTCCCGTAGATTCAATACCTGCAAAAAGTCTAATTGTCGCATATTACAACAAAGCCCTGCATAATAAGATAGCAATTTGGGTTAAAAGGTCTAAAAAGTCTATATTGCTGGAAGCCTTCGAGGAGGCAAGCCAAATCGAAAAGGACATATTAAGTTTGAAAGACAATCTCAATAGCAAAGCTGAAACAACCTCATCCTCCAAAAATAAAATAGAAATTCTTACTAGGCCTCCCCAAGACAAAAGCCAACCATAAACTTTAGATTTAGAAAGTTTACAAAAGGTTGTCCTAAAATTATCAAATCAAGTCATAGACCTGAAGAGATCGACTGAAGAGGCATCCTCAAGCAAAGGAAGTTTTAAACCTCCTTTTAGAAATCCTTTTCCCCCCAATCGGCCAAATCCTACCCTCGAAGGTCTTAATTTTGAAAGCTTACAATACACTTTGCAAACTATTCTTGAAGCACATGATAACTCTGCCCCTCCTAAAAGTTCTGAAGACATAGTTGAGGAAGAAGTAGCTGAAGAAGATGAATCATCTCCCAATATCTTCGGACACTTCTCCGACAATATTTTCCAAGCAAACTTTGAAACTGTCCACCCTTACAACACAAGAAGCAAAACGCAGAACAAACCATCTTCCGAAATGAGTAATAGTGTGCCTCTGAAACAATCGAAACAAGCTGAAATAAAATATAATTTAGCAGCCCCAGTTTTAGAATATGACTTGATTGAAGAACTGAAAAAACTAAGGGCTAATATTTCTGTTTTTGAACTTTTGAAATTTCCTCTTATTCTGCAGAAAAGGCTTCAAAACATCGCAGAAAATAGTAAGAACAACGATCTTAATAGCAAGAAAATTGCATAAATCATTTCTAAAATAGCCCAAAAGATCCCTACTAAAATGACATCCGAACCCCCAGATAAAAGGGACCTGTCTGAAAAAATTGTATCAAATGTAGATAAAATTGTTTCAGGGACAATGGCTAAAACACAACAGAATTCTGCTGTTAATACTCGTAAAAATGTCCCACCTTTCTTATTAACTTTTGAAATTTTTAATAGAAATGTACATAATTTCATGGTGGATTCCGGCGCATCATCGAATGTGATGCCTTTATCTGTTTGTCAAAAAATTAACGTAGAAGTTCAACCTTCTAGTCTTAAAATCATTCAACTCGATTGGATGAACGTTAAGGTAATCGGTGAACTGAAGAATGTTTTGGTTAGGTTATCTTCTAATCCTAAGGTTCACCAAATTATTGACATCATTGTTGTTGACATCCCTGAAGTCTATGGTTTGTTCTTGAGCAGGGACTGGTCTGAACAACTGCATGGGGTACTTTGCCACCGATTGGTCTCATTTGTGGTTACCAGAAAATGGACAGCCAAATAAAATTAGTATAAACCGTGAACGCTATCTGAAGCATACCGTGAAAGATCTGAATGATCCAAACGAATCTTTTATTGCATCTACTAATTCACTTGAAATGCAGGGAATGGACACCTTCTTTGGTAACTTCATGACCGAAACTTCCCCCATCACCGATCCGAAGCAACAATCAGAGCTCATGACCTGTACTCAGTCATCAGCTTTGCCAAATGTGCCAAACACTGCCGACGAAGCTCAGATATGGTCACTTTACTTCGATGGATCCAAATCCAAAGAAGGAGCTGGTGCAGGATGTGTACTCATCGACCCCGCATGTAATAAAACTTTCATTGCCTGTCGATTAGAGTTTGAATGCACTAATAACACTGCCGAATACGAAGCACTCCTACAAGGGCTTAAGAAAGCTTTGGATATGGGCGTAAAAAATCTAATGGCATTTGGTGATTCAGAAATCGTGGTCAGACAGGTAAGAAACTCCATACATTGCTTGTCACCACATTTGAGAAGTTACCAAACCGAGGTATGGAGTCTGATACAAAATTTTTCAGCATTTAACATCAATTCCATTCCTAGACTAAGTAATTCAGAGGTCGATTTACTGGCTAATGTCGTTTCTAAACTTTTGCCTGCAGAGGGTCTCTCTTCGAATGCATTTTCAATTGAATTGTTGTTCAAGCCGTCGATCCCGGACAACATCACTAATTGGAGAGTGTTCGACGATGATCAACAGATCATCAGCTTTTTGCATATGGAAGACACTTTCCAAGGTGCAATTATCGATGAAGGCACTCACAATAAAAATCTTCGCAACTTCATGGTAATATTAGATCCTAGATCTCCTGAATCGACATCTGATATGTTAAACTCTATTCTCAGATTTGTTGTAAGACTAGAGGGTCGACAAATTGTAAAACGAACAATTCTTCCTTGACTTATGAAACGATAAATCTAGGGACTAAAGATAATCCGCAAAATATCAATTTGGGAATGGGATGCTTCGAGCAAGAACGATCTGTTTTTATAAAACTGTTTAAAGAATTCAATGATGTTTTTGCCTGGACATATGATGATTTAAAAACTTTTGACCCTAGTATAATACAACATATCATCCCCATGAAACCACAAACTCAGCCTTTTCAACAAAAATTAAGAAAGATGCACCCCAAATTGGAACCCACTGTTAAGAAAGAACTGAATAAATTATTAAATGAAAAGATAATATTCCCGGTAAGGCACACACAATGGGTGTCCAATCTAGTTCATGTAAGGAAGAAAAGTGGCGAAATTCGACTCTGTGTCGATTTTCGTAACCTAAACTGAGCGTCTAATAAAGACAATTATCCCGTTCCTCCAATGGAACAAATTATTCAACAGGTATTTGGTTTCGAAAGACTATCACTGTTAGATGGTTTCTGAGGATACAACCAGGTCCTCATGTCCCCCTCAGACTAGTTAAAAACCACCTTTCGTACCCCATGGGGCACTTATGCCTACAGGAAGATGCCTTTCGGGCTTATAAATGTCGGGGCCACCTTCCAGAGAGCAATGGATATTGCTTTTCGTGGTCTCATAAATCAATATGTAGTGGTCTATCTTGATGATGTACTATTTTCTCCAAAAACAAGAAAGATCACTTGTCTCACCTTAGGGCTGTTCTAGAACGATGCCGCAAGTACGCCATATATCTCAACCTTAAGAAGTCAGTCTTTGCGGTGGAACAAGGCAAACTGCTTGGGTTCATAGTATCCAGTGACAGAATGATCATCAATCCCGAATAAACTTAAGCCATTGCCAAACTCCCCCCCCTTCCTCCAAAAATTCTATGCAATCCTTTTTAGGCCAAATTAATTTTGTCAGAAGATTCATCCCGAGTTTCTCAGAAATGGTAAGGCCTTTGCAAAATTTAATTAAAAAGGATATTCAGTACCATTTGGGACCCCAAGAAAGTCAAGCTTTTGAATCTATCAAAAAAACGATAATTGAAGCTCCTTCCTTGATGAGTTCTGATTTCTCGCAAGATTTCACTCTTTACACTTTCGCCTCTAACTGATCTTATGCTGCTGTCTTAACACAGAAGAATGCTGAAAGCAACGAAGTACCCATTGCCTTCATGAGCTCAATTTTCAAAGGAGATGAATTGAATTACCTAGCTGTAGATCAACATGCATATGTTGTTTTTAAAGCAGTGAAACACTTTCGATCATATCTGCTGAAATCCAGAACTAAAGTCATCGTTCCTTACCCTATTGTGAGAAACTTACTAGTAACAAAATCATTGGGAGAAAAACGGGCAAACTTACAAGAATATGACCTTGAAATAACCCCTGCACAAATTGTTAGAGGTCAAGGGCTATGTAAACTAGTTGTTGATTCAGTTAAAGAACAAGAAAGTCAAATCAATTCCTTAACTGTAAACCAGCATGACATAAAACAAATCAACTGTACACAAGTTGTTGCTAATTCTTGGTTTAATGATATTAAGTTTTATTTAACACATGGTTCTTCTCCTCACCATCTTGATCCAAAAAAGAGGAGCATTAAGACTAAAATTTTCACCTTTCCAGTTGATAAACGACGTATTATTCTGAAAGAATTTTGATAGTGTTCTCATGCGTTGTTTGGAAAGAGATGAAGCGGAGAAAGTATTATCTGAACTTCATGCATGTGAAGATGGTGGGCACTTCGGTGGAGACACCACTGCTCACAAGGTATTAAAGGCTGGGTACTATTGGCCCACGTTGTTTAAAGATGCCCATGCATTATGTCGCAAATGCATAATCTGCCAAAAGGCTGTTGGACGAGTGAAAATGACAACATTTCCTTTGCAGCCTGTTTCGGTGGATTCACCTTTTCAGCAATGGGGTCTCGACATCATAGGGCCAATTAACCCCACTTCTTCACAACAACATAAATACATCATTACAACAACGAATTATTTTACCAGATGGTCCGAGCCTGCACTGCTGAAAGTGGTAAACACTAATCAGGTAATATCTTTCCTTAACTCGAATATCATTACTAGATTCGGCATTCCCGAATATTTGGTCTTCGATAATGCTTCTTACTTCTCATCCCTCGATATGAATGTTTTTGCCTTGGAAAAATGGATCAAATTGAAATATTCTGCCAGCTACTACCCCCAAGGAATTGGCTTGGCAGAATCAACACAAAAATTTGATAAAAATCATCAAGAGGACAGTTTCTTAAAACCACAAAAATTGGCACAACGCGCTTTTTAATGTACTCTGGGCTGATAGGGTGACACCAAAAACCTCTGTTGGTAATTCCCCTTTTTTTCTTGTCTACGGAAGAGAAACGATTCTCCCTCCACATGTTCTGCTTCCCTCTCTGCAATTATCGTAGAAAGTTCAAGAAGAGGAATGCCCTCCTCTCGAAAGTAGAATCAATGCCTTGTTGAAACTAGAGGAAGTAAGAGCACAAACAAAGAAGAAGCTAGATCAACATCAACAGATTGTGAAAATCTAGTTTGATTCAAAGTCTTCTTCGAATAGAAACTTCGAGGTAGGAGACCCGGTTCTCAAATGGGATAAACCTCACGAGGGAAAAGGGGAACACACCAAGTTCCAAAATCTTTGGCTGGGACCATTCATCATCACTGAAAAACTGGGTCCCAACTCTTTCTGTCTACACAATTTGGAGGGACAACCAGCCACCTTCTCGGTGAATGGCCAGGCTCTCAAAATGTATTTTTCTTGATAATTCCATATCCATCTTTGTACATATTTTTTTTTGTTTTGATTTACTTTTGTTTTCTGATTTTGGTTCTTTTCATATTGCTTGTTTTCGTTGCTTTCTGGTTAAACTTATGTCTGTGTCACCTTTTAGTTCGGGAAAGGAAACCAGAATGCCTCATCATGAAGCAACAATCAAGGTCTTCTCAGAGCATCAATGTTGTAAATTGTCAAAACACAGACTAGCTAAAGAAACTTTATGTTCGAAATAGGTTTTTTGGTTTCACTTTATAATCATGAGCAGACACGACCATCATTAAATCTCTTTACACTGTCCCTGTTTTTAAAGAAAACTACTCAAGTATGCCTTCCTGTCCTCGAAAAATTAGTCTCATCAGAAAACTAATTTCAGATCATAATGAAGGTTATCAAGCGAAAAATTAAAGGCTAGAAAATATCAAGTGTTCTGAAAATTGAAATTTTCAGCATCACCCCTCTTCTGAAGATCATCAAATTTATGTCAAATTGTAAATAATTTCTAGAGAGTTGTGGGAAGTGTCTGTAAACCCTCCGAGATACTGAATAGGTCTGCTGGCAGTGGGTAAATGCATGCATGATGCCAAGACAACTTCACCGGGGTACTGAACAAGCTTGCTGGCAGTGAAGCAATGTTGGGTTCAAGAAAAATATCAGGTATAAATTTTGATATTGATCGTAAGTGCCCTTTATTTTGAATTGAAAATTCTTGGATAGGGTAGAGACGTTAGAGTGGGATAATTGACATCCCTGCCGAGACTATGGACGTCTGTTGGCAACAGTGGCCCTGTCAACAGTATCGCAACCATTGGCTTGAATATCATTGCTCTCGTAATTAAAATTTGTCACCGGATTTCATTTGAACAGAAAAACATCTGAAGCTAGACTGTATGATGATTGTTGGAATTTGATTGAGATGCTTGATTTCCTTCAACTATTCTATGATCTTTAATCATTCTAATCAGTCCTGACATGAACTCGTTGGTGATGCAGAGATAACTGCTTCTCCCAGTAAGTTGCCACTGTTGGTAGCCCTACATGTTTCTGCTATTTTGAACGACAAATCATACCTCCTGTAGCTGCCTTCACCTCATCCTGTAAATATTACTATTTGAGGGTGATTACTGGGTTATAAAAAAAAGGATGTTTGATTATTCTTGTTTTATTTTTAACTTGCATTTTCATGCTTGATTCATGACTGAAAGCATGAATCAAGCATGGAAACTTAATTTCGCATTATATCCCTATTCAAAAATATTTTTTTAAAAGGTTCATTGTGCTTACATCTATTTTATATTTCATACTTAAATGGTTTTCCTTTTGGAGTTTATCGAATGTCGATATAGTACTCACATCGGTTTGCATTTGGACTGTAAGCTTATTATTTGAATCCTTTGTAAATCAACTTCAATACCAAATATCGATTCACATACGATTTGTAAAAAAAAAAAACCATATCCATTCCTACCCTTTGCAAATCGATTATATCCATTACATGATGTGGGGATTAAATGCATCGAAATTGTATCCTGTACTTTGTTTTGGTTGGCAGAATGAATTGATAGACCTCTCATTACGAGTTAAGGTTGTGTAGTGTGATGTACTCAGAGCTTTCATTACCAGGAGTGTTCGGACCCCGTAATCGAGACCTTCATGTGTATGCTATGATCGCACAAGTTTTTTGCTTATTTCAATTTCATGGTATCCACTCGAACTTGTTCCTTCTGCTTTTGCCATTTAAACCCACAGTCAGTTTAAGTCGCCCTTGTTACAGTCTGGTCATACCCTTAATGGCTCCAGTAGTCCGAATAGAGCCAAATGGCTCTCAAGCGTTGTTGTTTCATGATGATGCGGGTGAGGATTTGAAAAGCCAGGGTTGGGATTTTTTCATTAAGAAGTTCAAAGGATATAACCTGCGCGTGGCCAAAGAATTTGCCCAAATGTTTGATGAATACAGAGAAAAGGTTGGTAATGTTCAGTTGGAGGTCACTGAAGAGTTTTTGAGTGAAGCAACATGGCCCCCTCTCACTGGTCAGGAGTGGTTCAAGAATTCGAAAATTGACGAAGTGCCTTGGAGTCTTTTCATGACCTCTAGAAAGATTGACTACTGTAACAAAGGTATTCCGATTTCCTTGCTTAAGGTTAGGTGGCATGGAATGCTATTAATTCTTAAACAATTTATTACCTGTGAGGGTTGTTATGGCTTGGTTTTTCTTTACCATGTGTGATTGCTCATGCATTTTATTGGCTTCCATTTAAATATGCCTTTTTATTTGCTAAGAAGTCTGTACAAAATGTCGAACAGATACAAGAAGCAGAGCCTCGACTCTAGCCTCTTTCACCATTGTTTAGTTAAAATACTGTTGGTTTATCGTTTGTAAACCCTGGGTGATGACTGGGATAGGTTCTTAGCCCGAAACGGTTTTGCTACAACAATTCCTACAGAAACTCCTATGTTGAATAAGCATCTGATAGAGGAACATTTGGATTTCTCAAATGACAAGCCAGATCCTTTGAAGAAACTCCCTCGTCATGAGGCAGTACTCGATCAATTTTTACCTGAGCAACAAAATGTTGGATCCGAGTCAATTGGAATCCCTGTGCATGAATTTATTGTCGGCCCTAGCACTACTATAAAATACGAGAGTGAATACCCTCACAAACAATCAAAAAATTAGCAAGTAATGTTAGGTTTTCGTAATAAGAGGGTTGGTCGACTCATTTCGAGGAGTCTGCGTAATCGATCCAAGTCTTATGTGAGCTCGATCGATTCAATTGAGATCCATGAGGATTCAGGCTCTGAGATTGAAAGGTTTCTCGCAGAGGAAGATCCAGATTCTCACAAGTCGGATCCTAACCAACCATTTGACTATGTTAACAATCTCCCATCATGTCTCGAAGGCAGCAAGGGGTTTACTGGTATAAATCTCGGCCAAGGGTCGACAACAGATAGTGTTCTTACATCCAACTATACGCTCCACTGACATGTTACTCCTTCTGTGCATTGTGAAGTCTGCTTGCATTGGATTGAACAGTATTATAAATACATTCACATTCTACAAGCAAGGATTAAAGCTCTTACAAACCACAATGAATTGCTCATAAAAGAAAACCGTGACTTCAAGGAAAATGAATAGAGACAAGCCAAACGTCTCAAAAGGACATGCAACATCGTGATAAAGAATGCTGAAAGTGTGAAGGCCATAATAAATTCCGAGATATCTTGATTTTGTTTAGTTTTTTTTAGTTAAATGGTGAGAGGATTTTTATTACAGCCATGTTATTTTTGAAAATTAAATCGTTTAAATTTGGATTTTTGTTACCAATATAAGACTGGCTACAGAATCATGAGATTATGTAGCCAGGTCATTTTCATATAAAATTTAGTAATTATTTGATTAACTTGTTCATATTTCGTTTTTTCAGGATATGGTATATATGATGCTGATCTTATGGGATGGAATATGCTCGATCTAGTTGATTATTTATCTCCTTTTGTTTATTTTGGTAAATAGGGAAAACTGTCATAAATTTTTGAAGATACAATTTGATCATGGGTGGTTATGGACCCCCATATTTGTAATGTTTTGATCTTATGGGATCTGATCTTAATCTCAGAAATAGGGAGATCAGATTGCCCAAAAGCCCTTTTAAAAACCATGCATTTTGTATTTGAGGGGCATCTTGGTCTAGAGCAGAAGATGGATGAATGATTCCAAGACTAAATGAAATTGCGCATAAGCATTTTGGCTTTAGCCTTTTGTGAATGGTGTTTTCATTGATGTTTTGTTAATCCTGGTATATTAATAGGTTTTGTAGCTTTAGACTCAATGATCTATTATGTTTGGGATACTCATGTTATATATATCGTCCATAATTTGCTGCTCTAGATATTGATACTATGATCATCTCTTTAATTTGAATGACACGTTTTCTCT
The DNA here is from genome assembly GCA_009831015.1 of Picea engelmannii. Classification (NCBI taxonomy): domain Eukaryota; kingdom Viridiplantae; phylum Streptophyta; class Pinopsida; order Pinales; family Pinaceae; genus Picea; species Picea engelmannii. The sequence continues at coordinate 59,899 of ML812308.1, forward strand.
TTGATTTTTAGTTGAATAGTGAAATGCAATGTGTTACACTCGAATTTATATTACTGTAATCACTTGCGATCATAAGGTCACATGGTTTATTTGTATCACCTATTATGCTATTAAATTTCAGTTACCAGGACATGTTATGAATTTTTTCAGAACATTTGCACTATAAGCCTATTGCAGATTTATCTTGTGGGTGTGGTAACTGGATGCTCTTTACTTGCACAAAATTTCAGGTACACTTCACAAACTAACATCAGGTTAGCTTCTTTATGTTTTTAATTTCTGTCACTTATGCATTAGTGAAACCAGAAAGTTTAGATCAGTTTTTGACTATCTCTACGTCTGTGTTTCATAAACTAGTTAATTCATGATTTGGTAGATTTATATAGAGAAAACAAAAAATATTTGAATGTGCTTTCTTTATCTACTTCTCAAAAGTAGTTATTTTCACATTGATTTCGTGAGTTTCCAGTAAAACTTACAACCTGTAAATGTTGTTCATAAATGAGATTTTTTATGTTTTCTTGTTCTGTCTAAGAACATTTATAATAGTTATATCAGAGCATGTATCATATACATTATAGTTGTTAGCATTAGTTTAGTTATTTCTTTCTTTTCGTTTTCTTTTAGGATTTTAGATTGGCTAACAAAGCCATTAAACCCGTCAGAACGAGTTACACCAAACGACTTGGGTTACTTAGACAACCACGGACCAGACTTGTTCTTCCAGTTGACATATGGTTGATTTTGCCCGCCAACAGATCCTCGATAAAAAAAACAATATCAGAAGATGGAGCAAAAAATGCCAAGAAGAAGGCCATCCTTCAGGTACCAAAATTTCTTCCATGGTTACTATTTTTACTGCTCTAATTTTGGTCATAAGATTGAAAATTGTCAAATTAAGTTTAGAGACATGCAATTGAGGAGATCAAGAAATAAGCAATCTTTGCAACATAGAACTAAACAACCAATGAGTAGACAAAGTTGCACCAATCACTTTGACCTATTGAATAATGAGCTCGAATGCTATAACTATCATAACTTCGAGCAAAAAGTTGCAAACTGCCATCTGAAGAATTACAAAGCAGATCCAAGGATAAAACCCTTAGCCATAAATGCCAACACTTGGAAAAATAAAGATAGTGAAAAATGTAGTCTAGTACTTTCAACACAAAAACAAAAAGACCCTTGGTATATAGACATTGGATGTTCCAAGCACATGACTGGAGACAAGGATAAGTTTCTGTCTATTAGTAAAATCAAAACAAGAAATGTGACCTTTGGAAATGAGGAACCAGGTAAAATCAAGGGTAAAGGGATGGTGAGTTTGAGTAATGGTAAAGGAAAAGCCCAGTATGTTCTGCTTATAGATGGGCTGAAACATAATTTGCTCAGTGTAAGTCAAATGTGTGACAGAGGATGTGAAGTGGTGTTCACTTCCAAAGATTGTAAGATAAAGTCTGTAAACTCAGGACAAGTGGTGGCTAAAGGCATAAGGACAGATAATAATGTATATGTGCTAAAAGAAGATAGATAAGAGTTTCATCTATGCAAACATGATGAAAGATGGTTATGGCATAGGAGACTTGGACATCTAAACTTTGACCACTTAATCAAGCTAAAAAATCTTGAGGCAGTAAAAGATCTTCCAAGAATATCAAAGCCACAAGATTTTGTGTGTAAACCCTGCCAAGTAGGAAAGCTAACCAGGACACAGTTTAAATCCAAGAGCTCTACTTCAACAAAGAAACCACTCCAATTAGTTCATATGGATTTATGTGGACCATCAAGACAGGAAGGCATAGGGAATGAAAACTACTTCATGCTGGTCATTGATGATTACTCTAGACTCACTTGGGTTGTTTTTCTCAAAGAAAAAGATGAAGCATTTGAGAAATTTAAAATATTTAAGGTTTTAACTAAGAATCAAACATGTAACAGATTAAAGGTTGTAAGATCAGACAGAGGAGAAGAATTTATGTCAAGCGATTTCAAGGAATTATGTGATAAACATGGGATCAAAAGACAATACACAATCCCAGGAACTCCACAGCAAAATGGAGTAGTTGAGAGGCAAAATAGAATAGTTCAGCAAATGGCCAGGTCAATGATGAATGAGAAGAACATTGGTCAAACCTACTGGGTAGAAGAAATACACACAACAATCCATATTCTTAACAAAGCTCACCTCAGACCACACAGTGACAAGACACCTTATGAACTGTGGTATGGAAGATCTGCTTCAATCAAACACTTCAAAGTCTTTGAGAGTAAGTGCTACATAAAGAATAATAATGAAAACCTTGGCAAGTATGATGACATGGCTGATGAAGGCATCTTCTTAAGATATGCTACAAACAACAAAGGATACAGATGCTATAATAAGAGGCTGCATAAATTGGTTGATTGTATTGACATAAAAGTTGATGAAGGAATCCCAGTAAGAGAGGTGAGCAATATTGAATCAACCACAAAGGGCATAGTTGAAGATGAAGATGAACAGGTCCAAGGATTAGAAAAAGAAGACTCTGAGTCAGATGAAGATACAAACACTTAGGTAGACTCAAATCAACAGACAACATCAAATCCTTCCTCCATAATTACTCAAAAGAATCATCCTGCAAGTCAGATAATTGGTGAGAAAGACAAAGGTGTACAAACCAGGAGAAGGATACTCAAAGACACCGAACAATCACATATAGCCTTCATATCCATGGTGGAACCCAAGAACTTCAATGAAGCCAGTGGAGATGTAAATTGGTTAAAATCAATGAATGAGGAACTGGATCAGATTGAGAAGAACAATACTTGGGAGCTTGTTCCTAGACCGACAGATAAGAATGTAATTGGCTCCAAATGGGTGTTTAAAAATAAAATGAATGAACAAGGACAAATAGTTAGGAATAAAGCCAGATTGGTCTGTAAAGGATATCCTCAAATAGAAGGTCTGGATTTTGATGAAACATTTGCGCCCATAGCAAGATTATAAGCTATTAGAATGTTTCTTGCCTATGCTTGTCATAATAAGTTTAAAGTCTATCAAATGGATGCAAGTTATCTTTTCTAAATTGAGATTTAAAAGAAGAAGTCTATATGGAACAACCAGAAGGTTTCCAACTATCAGATAACCCTGACTTTATTTGCAAGCTGAAGAAAGCCTTATATGGGTTGAAACAAGCTCCTCATGCCTGGTACTACATATTGGATAAGTATCTTTAAGACAAAGGGCTCAAGAGAGAAACAATAGACAACAATCTATATATCAAAATAGAGGGTAATGGTTTGCTCATTGTGTTGGTCTATGTAGATGACATCATCTTTAGAAGTAATGGTGCTTCACTTGTAAAATGGTTTTCTTCCGCCATGCAGTCTGAATTTGAAATGTCTATGATAGGGGAACTGCCATTTTTTCTTGGTCTGCAAATTACTCAGAGGTCGGAAGGAATATTTCTTTCTTAGGAGAAATATCTAAGAGAAATATTGAAAAGGTTTCAAATGGAAGATTCTACACCTGTGAGCACACCTATGGTCATTGGATGCAAGCTAAGCAAGGATGATGACTCACTTAATGTTGATCAGAGTTCATATAGGTCTATGATAGGCAGCTTGTTGTACATCACAACATCTCGTCCAGACATAGTGCATGATGTTTGAATGGTAGGAAGGTATCAATCTACACCTAAATAGAGTCATTTGATAGTCGTCAAAATAATATTCAAATATTTGAAAGGAACGATGAACTATGGCCTATGGTATCCTAGGAATCAGAATTTTCAATTATCAGTCTATTCAAATGTTGATTGGGTAACTGCATGGACGAAAGGAAAAGCACGAGTGGAGGTGCATTCTTCTTAGGAGATTTCCTTGTATCATGGTTGAGCAAGAAGAAAGGTTCCATTTCCTTATCGACTACAGAAGCTGAGTACATTGCAGCTGCCACATGTTGTACCCAAGTATTATGGATGATTCAGACACTTGTAGACTTGAAGGTAAAATATACTGCATCGATCCCAATTCATTGTGATAATATTAGTGCAGTTAGTGCATCAAAGAATCTTGTATTTCACTCCAAGACCAAACATATACCCATCAAGTATCAATTCTTGAGGGAACATGTGACCAACACTATTGTTTCTTTCCATTATATTCCATCCAAAGATCAGATTGCAGATATCTTCACTAAATCGCTTACAAAAGCTCAGTTTGAGTATCCACGCCAGAAGTTGGGCGTGACCCCATTATCAACCTAAGAGAATCCATCTTGTCAGGGGGAGTATGTGTTGGTTGAATATCTGATACCTTTGCAAAGTATTGAAACAACTCAGGGGGAGCATGTTTTCTTTGACATTGATGTCAAAGGGGGAGAAAAAGAGTGGTCCAGATGCTACAGTTGGAGGTCCAAGCAACAACCTTTTAGGGTTGCCATCAATGCCAAAGGGGGCGATTGTTGGCATGTTTTACAGGAAAGCGTGTGCTTGTCATTGATGGGAAGAACAAAAACATCGATGTTTTACAGGAAAAGCATAAGCTCAGGAGGAGAAGTGAACAGTATGCAAAAACAAGAAAGATCATAAGAGATAGCAGTTTCCAGAATTGCAGACGAGGTCCAAGAGACGGACTCACAGGAGGAGAAAAGGTCGAAACCCGTGAACACTTAGAAAATATTCTAAGTTGGAGAGATCAGAAGCTCAGGAGGAAGAGAGATAGTGGCCATTGGATAATCGATCCAAAAGACCAACAACCGTTAGATCCAGTGGATTTGCGAGGAGGTTACCGTTTGAGGAATATCACTTCGGAAGAATTGGCAACTTGAATGTTGAATTACCTAAAGCCTGAAATCCGAAATGAATGTGGACCATCGGATCTGGAGAAAATGCGATGACCGTCGAATTGAATTAGTGGAAGGAAAGGATACGCAAGGGTTGAGATCTGAGATCACAATCACCCGAATATCCATCGACCGTCGGATCAAATTAATTGAAGGGTAAGTTAAACGGGGCTAAAGAGTTGAGAATTTGATTATTCGAATACTCGTCAGTGATCGGATCAAACATGGATTTCCGTCAGCCGTTGGATCATTCTAAGTGGAAGGACAAGATAATCTAGAAGAGTTGCATCATAGACAGATCGGGCCGTTGATATAAGATCCTGATCCAACGAACGTCATTCGTTTCGGGTATAAATATGTGAGGAGGTTACTCTTCGGAAAAAATATCACTTCAAGATGTCAGTTTGCAATTTGAAATCTCTAAAGTTCGGAGACCCAGAGAGCTGAAATACGTTCTCAACCGTCGGATCATCCAAAGAATATCGCAGCCGTCAGATCATTCTAAAGTGGAAGGACAGGATAAGTTGGGTAAAGGGCACACTAATTTTAGCGAACGAGAATTGGTGACTCAGATCTACGATCGACAAGGCATATCGGACCCCCCGAGCTTTCTGCCTTTAGCTGTGGGGGGGGGGGGTCCGAGTTGGTGGTATTTTCATTGTGGGACCCTCATACGTGTCACCTTTCTGTTAACTCGAACCCCCCTCACTCATTACCACTTACCGCCTGACCCCCTCTCCGAGTAAATCACCAAACCACTCGTACATACCACCTCCGTGCTCTGACATCACACTCCACTACCTGCTACACGTCACACTCCACTACCGTGCTTTGCCTCCACATTCCACTACACTGCCTACATGTCTCACTCATGTCAGCAGACCACCTCAACAAGAACACAAGTCGTCCGATCTGAAAGATCACTTCGGGTGTATTCTCAACCGTTGATCATAGTACAGTTGAAGGATAGTGTAAGTTTGAGAAGTTGAAATTCCAAAGGGCGAAGTTTCGACAACCGTCCATCTCAATGTTTGATTAAGTCCTAACTGTCAGATTGAACAATGAAAGGATGAGTGTAAGGATCAAATCTGACCATTGATTTGTTTTTGTGAAATAAACTGTCCAATCTGATCTGTCCATTTCAGGATCACAGACAAGATCATAAGATCGACGGTCACGTCGCATTGCGGGGCCAGAACATGCTCGGGTCTTAATTTTTCATGTGCAGGCGCAATCGAAACCACGGCTTTGGAGAAAGGGCGCATGGAGGCTCGTAGTGATTTGCAGGGCGAAAAGAGAGTTGCCCTCAAACCGCCTATGGACGCGCCTGCAATCGCGTGGTCACGTTGTAACGCCCCTAAACTGATAAATGATTAAAGATTATTAAGAAAGATTTAATTAAGAAAGAATTACAATTAATAAAATAACATTGATTGCAGACTGCATTCAATGATCTGATAAACCAATCTAAAAGACAGTCAGTAAGAAGGGAGATAACAACAGAGTTACGTATGCACAGGGTTGCGTATGCAGGGCACGGGAGCCCATAAATCCTGCGGCAATAAAATTTATTGGGGGACGCAGGTCGGAGGACGCGTGGAGGGGGTTGGTGGTAGAGTTACTGGGTGAGGCGGCAGGGAGGGATAAGGGATGGGAAGAGGGGGATGTGCAGGCCATTCGGCGGGGATGGATGCTGCGGGGCTATGAGCTCAGGACCACTGTAATTGCCGGAAGCAGAGAGATTCTGCGTACTGTGATATTTGGCTGTGAACTATTGTGTTGGGTGAATAGAGGGCCTCTGGACTCTGTGTTTTGTGATGAACTGTTGTATTCTGTGGTGAGCAGAGAGTTCTGCACCACGGTACCTACTGTGAGTAGCAATTTTCTGTACACTACTGTATTGGCTGTGAGCCTGTGGTATTTTGTGGACTGTTGGCTTGCTGTAAGCAAGGAACATAGTGTTCTGAACTGTGGCTTGATCTAGGGAGGCACTGAGTTGCTGAAGGTTTTGGGCACGGAGGGCCAGGATATCCGTAGATATCCTGGAGCTAGGTAATTTTCCTAGTTGGCAGGGAGGACAGTAGTTTTGGGCAGTTAATTGCTTGTTTGTGGCAGGGTTAACCTGTGTATTAGCAGGAGCAGAAGCAACAAGGCAACAAAAATTAGCATCAGTATCAGGTATTTGTCAAGTTATGCATTTATCTCATTTTTACCAGAAAGTTATTACCCTGTGATAAATCTAAATTACCGAAACTGCTGTTGAGAAAATAAATATATGCTATGAAATCGTTATCTCCGTTTAGAAAATGAATTGTTATGAAATTAAATTAATGCTTAGAATGATATGGGCATTACACACGTGAAGTTCATAGCCGAAGGTCATATCGTGAAAAAGAGCTAGCGCTCACTAGACTAAGATCGGGAAACGCCTTTTGAATGGGCGATTGGGTCAGCACTAGTGGTCACGTGAAGGAATGGTCTTAGAAGCCAAAGAAGCCAAAGACCACTGGCTGTAACTGAGAAAGAAGACGAAGAGTTTGGACTGCCAGAGAAGCTAAGGAATCTCAGGATAACGCCCACTGATGATGAACACATTGAGCATAACCGCCAGAGAATTCAAAGAGCTTCAGGGTGATTGCCAGAGGAACTGAAGAGTCTCGAGGTAACTACCAGTAGGATGAAGACTCATCATAGAGACAATTGACAGATGAAAAAACATTGAAGACTGTAACTGCCAGATAAGCCAAATAATCTCAGGATAATGACCATTGATGAAGAACAAACTCAACATGATCGCCAGAGAGAACGAAGAGTGAGGTGTATGATCTGGCAGAGGACTTGGCATGATAAATATACGCAGAACAAAGAAGATATGGTTGCTTCTGTGGAGAGTTATTCATGCAGGTAGAAGCATGATGTGTGCATCAGCTGAAACACACAGAAGAGGTATAGCACATAGAATGGAAATAATACACAGAGCATAAAGCGTAGAAGAAAGATATAGAACATAAATGCATATTTGAGAGAGGAAGCGAAAGTCGAGGTGCGCATGTAGAGACAAAGTAGAAGATCAGGAAGCTCAAGAAGATGCGAGCATGAAGACACTTATGAAGGTAGAGTAGAGCAGTATAACAAAACAATGATGAGACTGGTAAGCCCTTTGACAAACACTGTATCACTGTAATAAATTTCAGTAACAAAGTTTTTCTAATCAAAGTGGTAGGGTGGTGCTAGAGAGGACTATTGTCCTTAGAGTTTCAAGTGGGTGCTTGAACATAGGGAGTTGTAGCTTCCATTTGGTTGCAACCAGAAAAGCCAGGGTGGTAGGGTGGTGCAAGGGAGAGCTATTGTTCTTTGTTATACATGTTGGTGCCTATGTAATTGGAAGTTGGTGCTTCCATCCAGTTGGTGTTGGAACACTCAGGGAGTTGTTTCTTCCTTCTAGTGGGTGCTAGAGAAACCAGAGAGTTGGTGCTCCCAACAAGTTACTACTTGTAAAATAGAGGTGGTAGCCTCAAAAGGAGTTGGTGTGCATAAGAATGATAATGTACAGAAAATAAAGATTACTTATCATATCAAGAAGAAGAGGTTTTTTCCCTTTATGGGTTTCCTCAGGAAATATTTGTCTCTGTATATTTCATGTGTGTGATTAATGTTGAATATTCTATTGCTTACTTCCTTGCATTATTGTGATCGTCATTGAGTGTTCTGTAAAGAGTTTGAAATGGGAATAATTTTTTAAGC
>ML812308.1:73770-96103 GCA_009831015.1 Picea engelmannii
TACGGTTCTAGTATCTACCCTATGGCTATTTTGTATTTTTCATTGGCATTCCCACCTATAGTATCAATGACTCTAACTTAGTATGTTATTTGATGTTGTAGAGGCCATATAGAGCCTCATTGATTATGTATTTATGTTTCGATTTCTAGATATGTATTGCACTTGGTGTCGTTTTGATATATTCACGAACATACTTTGGATATGTTGTCTCTAATTGTCTCTAATGCTTTGGAAACATGATTTAAAATCTTAAAAATATATTTTTTTCGTTAAAATTTAAATATTTTATGTATTTTTTAAAAAACCGGTTCATTGAAACCGGTTCGACCGGTTTATTACCGGTTCCGGTTCCGGTTCAGGTTGGACCCTCGACCGGTTCCAGTACCGGTACCGGTTTCGGTTTTTAAAACCTTGGAAAGTATCGCCTGGGTTGCATTTAATCTTGGCACAACCAACATTGGTGGTGGTCCTCCATAGAACTTGCATGTAATGAGTGCAATCAAGTCCAGTGCAAATATTCTTGGCATAGTCAAACCATTTCTTCTCATTTAACCACACAACCACTGCCTGTGAAGGGGTCCAACCATTTTCGCTTCCCCATAATATGTTCTCTCCAAAGGGGTTGTCCGAGTGCTGGAGGAGACAATCGCCCCTTCTTTGTCTTGCATAATTGTGTGCGTAATTTGTAAGTTTGTGATCCCATTGAAGAGGACCATCTCCCACAACATTTCTTGCTTCGTTGTGGAAGAAAAAATCCATCAATAAATGTAGCAGTAGCATTCATGTATGCAACATTCATTGATGATATTCCCACAATCGCTAAAGAGTAAGATATTTAAAGACTTTTGGAATTATATTCTATATATAAAAATATCTAGATTATAATATATTTTGATGTGGGAAAAAATTATATTTGTTATGGAACCAATAAAAAACGTGATTGAAGCAAAAACTTGGATGAAATTTTGTAGTTTTTTGTTGGTTGGTGTTATTGAGATTTGTTCGCTGCAAGGAAAGAAGATTTGTGCTCCTATTAAGTTTCATTCGATAAAGAACTGTCTATTTGAAGTGAGACATGTGGGCGTCGATCGATTGGTAGGAAGGAGAAAACACCGGCAAACTAGTCTGCAAGGATGACCGAGGGTGGGATGTTTACACGGACACAAAGAAGATTGTGTCGAGGATCCACACACAAGAGAAAGGAACCAAATGAGAAGGGTTTCACTCGTCCAAAAAAGGAGTCAGACGAAGAGAGATTCGAAGAAAACCTGGAAGGTTTTGAGGGCATCGTTGTTGTTGAACGATGCATTGTGGTATAAGCTGTTGAGTGATACTTGATGGTGTAGATTGAAGATTGGAATAATATTGTAGCAATTGCCTTGCAAATATCAAGCCAATGTCTACAAATTTCATAGATTTACATACACACCATCCAAAATTTTAAATAATAATTCAACTCGTGCATTCTGGACTTGTGTTTGTTCAGAATTTTATGACTTGCAATTTGTGATACTTACTGTTGTCCCTTTTGTGAGTATCAAATACTGTTGAATTGAATTATGATTGTAATTGGGTGCATTTTTTGTTGAAGCCAACACCCTTGTGTTGAGACTAAATTTTCTATTGTTGAGTTGGATTATTGTAAAAGGGTGTGTTGACCGCCTCTCCAACATAGGTGGTCAACTCCATGTGCCATGAAGAGATGCATGATCAGATGCTCATTTGTTGAAGACTTTTGGTTCTATAGGGCATTTTTGGCCCCAACACTTTTTTTTGTAACTGGAATTTCCGCACCTTGCGTGGGTTAATAATGTAATAGGTTTGCATGAGTCATATCTAGGTCAGTTACCTTGGGATCGGTTCACTGGGAGAGTTCCTTTCACTGAGGGTTTTTTATCCTCAGGTCATCAATTAGGCTTTTCATCTTTATTGATTTCCCTTGAGTTTTTCCCTCACACTTGCAATAATTCCTCCAAAGTGGTGAACAACGTTCCAATGGGCTTATCTTTTGGTAACTATTGTTAGGAATCATTGTAAATGACCATGAAAGACATCTTAGAGAGTCTCGCGGAATTCCATTGAGTTTAGATTAGTTTTTTTTAATTAATTCATTTTTAATTAAATTTCCCTAAGTTTGGAGGTTTAATTAATTAATTAATTAATTATTTTTGAGAAAAAATTGTAAAAAATAGGTCTTTGGGTTTTTGATAGGGGTATTTGTGCTCAAAAGAAATTGAATAGCACCCCCTATACCCTTGGACCAAGTTTCAGCTTAGTCGGACAACTTCTGCTATGGGTTTGTCCACCCAGAGTGTTAGTCAGTAAAAAACAACAATTTTAATTGCTAAGTCCAAACATAGTAAAAATATAAAAAATGTAATAATGAGTTAAAATGATGATAGAAGGTGGATAAAGATGGAGAGAGATTTTCCCTAACCTTTCCTAACCTCTTCCAACCCTCACATCACCCCCTCACCTAGCCATTAAGCAAAAACGTCACTTTGCCTAGAGTGGTGTGTCTCCCTTCTAGAAAGTCTCCAAAAAGTGAAAAAATAATGAAAAAATTAAGGGGAGACTTATTATATCCCTTGGCACGCCTTTCCTAGCCTCCCACTACCTCTTTTGTGTGATCCCAACACTCCCTCACTCATCTACACCCTAGATCTACTTCTCAAACCCTAGATGGTGCACAGTACCCTTGAGATCTCATCTTGTGCTTGGTGGTGGACACTTGGCATTGATCCAAGAGGGGTGAGTTTGCCTCTCCAAGTATAAATAGATCCCTCTCCTCACTCCCAACTCACCATATCTTGAGCTATTGTTATGCTACTTGATTTCTCTCTCTCTCTCTCTCTCTCTCTCTCTCTTCTTCTTCTTCTTCTTCCATCTTTCTTCCATTCTTTGGCTCTTAGGGTTTTGGAGCAAGTATTTCTCCAAGATCCCTTTCTTGAGTAATATAAAGGAGAAACTTTGGAGGATCATTGGAAGAGCAACAAGTATTTTTGTTCTTGCTACATGGAGGTAAATTTGTATGGTTTAAATTTGATTTATGCATACCTTAGATCTTGGGTAAAGTGTTACTTGGGTAGATCTAACAAAGAGTATTCTTGTAGATCTATATATGTGGGTTTTCTAGATAGGGTGCAAGTATTTCATTTTATTAGCATTCAACCATATTATTTTTGTATGCATATATATTGCTAAGTTTTTGTAGGTTTGGCTTCAAGGGTTTCATTGAGAATGCCTTAAGGAAGAGTCCTCCCTTGAGACACACATAAATTCCTCTTTCTCATCTTCTCTTCTCATTCTTTCTTGCTGTTCTTAACATCTATATTTCAGCTATCTTAACATAGCATATTGGTAATCTAAATCTATTTTCTTCTATAAAATTTTCTATGTGAAAAATTTCTACCAAAAATAGAAATTTTTCTTCATCTTTGCTTGTTGTGTGTAGCATTTCCAACTAGTATACCTTGCTGGTTTTTTCAGGTTCAGATCTGGTTGAGAGGGTTATGCTACCCCAAAAACGTCTACACAACACTCCAAGACCATTTTTTTCAAGTGGGTAACATTCTCAACCTTCCTCTTCACTTCTTCTTGTTTCTTGGGCATACTTTCTTTCACTTCTTGCTGATTTCTAGTTGCTCATAGTGTGGGAGAAGGATTGGTACGACCTACCTCCCACATGTGAGTTTGGTTTAAGATCTAGTTTTGAGTTTCCATCTCTAAATCACTCTCCTAAGCTAGGACGTGGGGTTTGTGAGCTTCTTCTCTTGCTTGCTTGCCTCACTTGCTTCTTCTCTTGCTTGCCTCTCTCTCTTGTCTCTTATTCTCTTTCTTTCCAAGCTATTTTCTAAAGTTTAGTAACTACCTACATTTTGGGAGTGGAATACCCCAAATTGTAAGGTTAGGGTTTTAATGTGCTTTTGATTTATTTGTACTTAAATGGTTAAAATCATCTAGATCTAGATCTCTCACACATTAATCTTTAAGCTTATAGCCCTTGGGACATAATCAACTTGTTTAGATCTAGTTGCATGTTATATCTATTTTAAAGATCTATCTCTTTTACATGCTTTAATCCAACACTTTAAATGGTTTATGTTTTAATGCTTAAGTAAGTGGTTGTCTTTCATATTCCAATATCTTAAGGCCATTTGCCAACACACTTAAAACTAATGGTAGTTGGATAAAGTTGATAGTGTAGGTACACACTTAAATCTTCAAGCTTCTCTTGTTAATGCTTTGCTCTCAATGCTTTAAAACAAACATAAGATAAGTAGTGCAAGCTTGAGTTATTCTTTCTCTTTTTGGCAAGTTGTTCTTGCCCTTGTGTTTATATTCTTCAACAAGCTTTCTCATTGTTAATGGTGAACTAAATAATTTCTCTCACATAGCTTATATGTGTTAATGCCTTTCATTTTCATGCTTAAACAACACACTTAACAAGTTGAAGTGAGTTTCAACCTAGTCAATAAATCACACTTTTAAGGCACCTTAAAATTATCAAAACACTCTAAAAAACACCTGAAAGTCTACCTAATTAATATACCAAATTAATAGACTAATAGGGTACCTTAAAACCACCATCTTCACCATCTAAAAAGGGGATTGAGGGGCAACAGAAGGTGATTAGGCCGGGGACAGTCTCGTGGCACAGAGTGTCCTTTCCGTGAGAACTCAATCTTTCGGGCTGACCTGCGAATCTAGGGTAGGCCTCGTTGCCATACTTCTTGAGCATCCAACAGTCATTTGGCAACCGGGGGAGGAGGTTTTTGGTGAACAACTAAGAAGGGTAATTAAAACTTTACAATCTTAAGAAACCCTTTAACTTATTAAATAATTAAACCTTGGGCTTAATCATCTAATAATGCTTTGTGGGTTAAACAACTAAAGTGTTATAATCATTGTGGAATACTTGTGCCTTAATCTCTAAATCTTCTAAAGTATCTTTGTGGATGTGTTGATGATGATTTGAATGTGTTGATGAAAATGATTTAATCTTCTTGTATTCTGCACATACATTTTAACGTGGTTAGCTTTGCTCATTGTATCATTGTATCTTAGCATTCTTGATTTGGAAGTATTGGTTTAATTATTCTTTTGTAAAGTAACTTGTAATTCTATTGTAACGAAACACCCTTTAACTCTAGTTGACCCCTTTCCCAACCTTAGGCACTAGTCTTAGTTGACTTAGGGAAAAGGCTTGCTTAACATACTAAACCTTGCATCTTGCATTGCTGCTTTTGCATCATAGGTTAGACCCCCCCTAACTCTAACAAATTAAAATCAACTCATAGAACTTAAACTCTAAAATTTATTTATAAACTAGGGACTACCCCCCTTGGCTTCCCTAGGAGTAAGCCTAGACGGAAGAGGTTCCGGTCAAAGTGACAATGTGGGCTGTGAACCTAGGCATTGTGCCTCCAAGGACACACTAAGTGAGCCGGACTTAGATCACGTTTGCAAGTGTGTATTAGGACGACAACAGGGTGGAATTGCAAGAAGCCATTTTTTTTCCGTTTTAATTTCATGGCTCAAATTAATGGTTTGGTAGAGTTACTGAACACTCTACTTTTGTCTTCTGAAGACAACACAATCACAATTGACAAGACAACTCTCTCTTGCATTAAAAATTGTTTACAAAATTCAACAGATACACATGAGTTTTTATAGCTTGAGTCACAACTCCAACAATAAGATGTGTAGCAGAATAAAAACCATTATGAATATGTTTTTGTTCAAAAATTTCCATAGTCTGCTCTAAAAAAAATGAATGAAGTCAATGAAGTTGATGTTTTTCATGCTCAACTTGCCCTTCCTAAACCAATTATCAGACCTTGGGAAGAAGTTGTTCCTAACATGCTAAGAACAAGGCTTGGTTATGATAAGAAAGTGTCATTTTTCATTCCAGATTACTCCAAGCAAATCTAGTTTTAGAGTGTTGGATTTCTTAATGAAATTCCATCTTCAAATTTGCATGAAATATTGAAATGCCAGCATTGTGACAAAGTTGAACATATGAAAGATCAGTGTTTCTATCTTCATCCTTGTATGTAGGTTGGAAAGAATACACATTGTTCCACAAAATGTTTCTTATTGAAGAAGTATGAAAAGAAAAGGATGAAGTCTGCCACGAAAGAGATTCCTTATGTAGTAGCTTATACATGTGTTGGATCCCTTTTTGCAGTTGACAACTTGTTCATGACAAGTGGGAACAACATCTAAAGTTTTTAGTCATGTTCCAAGTTCGTTTTAGAACCTGTGAACAAATGATCAAATGAGAAACAAGTATGTAGCCTTGTTCTTGAACATACAATTAGATTATTAATTGGTTTGTGGTAATCCTGAAACCATCTATGCCAACACACGAATCTGGCTCCCATCCGTTGTAGTAGGTCATTCGTCTTTCTCAAGTGCAGCTAACTGATCCTTCCTATTCAAGGCATCAATGACAACATTTAGTTTTTCGGGCCTATACTTGATGGTCATGTCAAATTCGGCCAAGAAGTCCTACCAACGCGCCTAATTCTAGACTAACTTGGGTTGTGTCTAAAAGTAGCTTGTCGCCAAATTATTCGTCTTGAACATGAAGGCCCTGCCTAACAAGTAGTTCCTCTATACTTGTAAAAAGTGCAAAACAATGGTCATTTCCTTCTCATGGACCAGATACCTTCATTCATAATCTTGTAGCTTCCTGCTCTCGAAAGCCATGTGGTGCATGTCCTACATCAAAACTTCTCCTATTGAAAATTTTGAGGCATCCATCTGCACTTCAAACGATTCCTCAAAGTTGGGTAGATTCAACACCGGTGCAAAGATGATTGTGCGTTTCATCTCTTTGAATGCAGTCTTGCTCTTTACCATCCAATTCCAATATCTCTCCTTCTTCAACAAATTTGTCAGCGGTGCAACGATATTGGAGTAGCCTTCTAGGAATATTCGGTAGTAGTTGGCTAATCCAGGGAAGACCCTCACATCGTGCACAGTGCGTGGCTCCTCCCAATCTGCGATCATAGTGATCTTCGCAATTTACATGCAAATGCTTCCTTGTCCAAGCCAATGGCCTAGGAAGGGCATTTCGGTCTTGCCTAAAATGCAATCAGACTTCTTCAAGAACAATTGATGCTTTCATAATGCCTCAATGAATTCCTCCAAATGTTTTTCGCACTCCTCCATAGTCTGTTGAACACTATGATATCGTCTAAGTATACCACCACAATATTTCCAAGAATGGTTTGAGAATGTCATTCATGAACGTATAGAAGGTGGTTGGAGCATTTCATAGACCGAAGGACGTCACCAGGAACACATAACTTCCATATTGTGTCACCATCACTGTCTTCTATTCATCTCCCTCCATAATATGAACCTATTAATAAAATTTTCTCAAGTCCATCTTTGAGAATACTTAGGCTTTGGCTAGCTTATCAAAACAATCTGCAACTAGTGGAAAATAGTATCTATTCTTCACAGTTTGCTTGTTCAACGCCCTATAGTCAAGGTAGATCCTTAGTTTCATTTTGTCCTTCTTCCTGTGAAAGAATACTCGAGAACCATATGGGGACCTAGAAGGTCGAATAAAGCCCACGTCAACAAACCGTGTTAACTGTCTCTTCAATTCTTCCAACTCGGGTTTGGACAATTGGTAGGGATCTCTAGCGGGTGGCTGCGACCCATGATCTATCTCAATTCAGTGGTCAACGATACGCCTTGGTGGGAGAATCTTAGGAAAATCGTCAGGCATCCTGTCCTCAAACATATCCAACAAATTGGTGAGTTTTGTTGGAATAGGCGCCCCCACTCCATCATCTTCTTCAATCTCCCCAATGAAAACAGTATAAACTGCGAACCAAATTATCTTGCAACTCTCTTCATTCTCAACACAGAGACAATCTGCATTCCACCCTTAGGCTTTCGTGTAGTTGTGCGCAAAACCCAAGTCTTTCGTTCACTCACTATAACTAGCTTATCTAACCATGGCACCAGAACAACTTTGTTCCTCCTAAGGAATTCTTGTCCCAAAATGAGTTCAAAGTCGTCCACTAGAAAAGCCATAAGTTTTCACATCGTTTCCAATCGTCTAACTGTACATGGACCAGTGAGGCAAATCTCGTTTCTTTCTTTTCCTTAGAATTCACCACTTTCACCTCTTTCTTACTCGTTGTGATTTTGAGCACAAGCTCCTTAGCTAATTGTGCCCACAGAAAATTGCACGAAGCACCTCTGTCAACAAGTGTTTGAACTGCTCTTCCATTCATGATCATGTCAACGTAGCACTATTGATGCATGCTTTCCTTGGCCATCCAACTCACATATTCTTTTTCTGCCCAAAGAACCCTGCCATGCCTCACGTGTCTCATCGACTAGACAACAAGAACCTTCACAACTCAACAACCCCTTCCATCTACAACTTCTGTTGGGATTTGTGTGCTTCTATCCAACTCATCCCATCTCTAAGGAGACACTCTTCAACTTCCTATCAAGTTGTGGGAGAGTGCCTAGTCCACCCTCACTTGGACTGTCTACAACCTACTGTGGTTTGTCATCGTCATTCATCCACAACTTTCCCTTTCATAGTCCTATGCAGAACTAACAACCCTTAAATGGCTTCATCCTTGCTAGGTCAATCTTCGCTCACCATGGTGGAGCTCGCTTGAAAATTGACCAAATCTCTCTTTACACTATGATCTGATACCACTTGTCACATTGTTGCAGATCTTGGTGGGATTGCGGACTTCCAACATCCTCAACAACGTGCGACACTGATGCTTTTCGACTCGGTGGTGAAGCCACATCGGTCTACTTGGCCCAAACTACGTTTTCGCTTCGTTTCATTTATTACTTCATTTATGTGTGCATCTCATTACTTAGAAGATTTCAACAAGTAAAGAGAGAATTCATACATAGTAAAGAAAAATGTGCAAGTGGGAGGCCAAACCGACCAAAAACCCAAGTCTTTTTATTCACAAGAACAATAGTGTGCCAAGCCTCTAGCTTTTGCCACACAAATAAATTTTACAAGGGAGATTCCACTCAGTTTACTGTTGAGTTGAATTATGATTGTAATTGAGTGCATTTTTTGTTGAATCCAACACCCTTATGTTGAGATTAAATTTTCTATTGTTGTGTTGGATTATTGTAAAAGTGTGGAATTGCAAGAAGCCATTTTTTTCCATTTTAATTTCATGGCTCGAATTAATGGTTTGGTAGAGTTACTGAACACTCTACTTCTATCTTCTAATGACAACACAATCACAATTGACAAGACAAATATCTCTTGCATTAAAAATTGTTTACATAATTCAATAGATAGACATGAGTTTTTACAGCTTGAGTCACACCTCTAGCAAGAAGATGTGTAGCAGAATAAAAACCATTATGAATATGTTTCTCTTCAAAAATTTCCGTAGTATGCTCACAAAAAAATGAGTGAAGTCAATGAAGGTGATGTTTTTCATGCTCAACTTGTTCTTCCTAAACCAATTATTAGACCTTGGGAAGAAATTGTTCCTAACAAGCTCAAAACAGGGCTTGGTTATGACAAAAAAGTATTATTTTTCATTCCAGATTACTCCAAGCCAATCCAGTTTCAGAGTGTTGGATTTCTTAATGAAAGTCCATCTTCATATTTGCATGAAATATTGAAACTAAAACATTGTGACAAAGTTGAACATATGAAATATCAGTGTTTCTATCGTCATCCTTGTATGCAGTGTGGAAAGCATACACATTGTTCCACTAAATGTTTCTTATTTAAGAAGTCTGAAAAGAAAATGATGAAGTCTGCAAGGAAAGATATTCCTTATGTAGTAGCTTATACATGTGTTGGATCCCTTTTTACAGCTCAAAACTTGTTCATGATGGGGGGAACAACATCTAAAGTTTTCAATGTTGTTCCAATTTTGTTTTAGAGCCTGTGAACAAATGATGAAATGGAAAACAAGTATGTAGCCTTGTTCCTGAACATAAAATTAGATTATTAATTGGTTTGTTGTTGATATGGTTTGTGGTAATCCCGAAACCATCTCTTCATAATTTTTGAGCTCTTGATAGTTTGTGGTTAGCTTGAAACCACCAATTAAGCAAAAGACATGCGGTTCTTCTTGATCAATGTTTGTAGTTGTTCTTTTTGAGATTTCAACCCTTTTCCTAGTTAGTTTATGGTCAATTTGAAACCATCCCATTTAGTAGAACACTTTTTGCTTCTGCTATCTTTTGATTGCTAGAGCATTTTTTGGGGTCTTTTTCTTAAGTTATCAACTCTCTATTCAGAGTTTGTGGTCATCCTTAAACCACAAATTTAGTATAAGCCTTCATCTTCTGCCACTTTTTTAGGGCTCAGAGAGCATATTCAACCCTTTTAATATTCGCTTGACACATTACTAGTTGTCAAGAAGTGGTAGTTTTTCAGGAAAGAACGAACTTATGATTAAGCGGGGATGTTGAAAACTCTAATCTCAGTTCGTTCTCTTACCCTAACGGTCATACCGTTAGAGGTGAGTTGTGAAATGTGTACTATATAGACATTATTGTACATATTGATATATGGAAAATATAGAGTGAGCCTTTTCTATCTGTTTTTCTATTCTCTCTATTTTCTTGATGGTTTAACAACATTCACCGAAAATACAGGAGCCCGTCATGAAGACAAAACCTCCTGGTATTCCCCTCCTCTACCTGCTTCACGATGGTCTTCGTTGTTAGATCAAATTGCAATCCTTCCTTAATCATTTCTTCCAACTCTGCCAATAAATGAATCTGTCTCCCATCCGTCGTAGTAGGTGATGGGTCTTTCTCTAGCGCAAGGTGTCTACCACAACATTGAATTTTCGGGCCTATACTTGATGGTCATGTCAAATTCGGCCAATAAGTCCTACTGGTGCACCTAATTTTGGGCTAACTTGAGTTTTGTCTAAAAGTAGCTCGTCGCCACATTATTGGTCTTGAACATGAAGACCCTGCCTAACAAGTAGTTCCTCCATACTTGTACACAATGCACAACAATGGTCATTTCCTTCTCATGGACCAGATACCTTCGTTCATAATCTTGTAGCTTCCTTCTCTCGAAAGACATGTGGTGCACGTCCTACATCAAAACTCTTCCTATGGAAAATTATGAGGCATCCATCTGCACTTCAAACGATTGCTCAAAGTTGGGTAGCTTCAACATCGGTGCAAAGATGATTGTGCATTTCAACTCTTTGAATGCAGTGTTGCGCTTTACCATCCAATTCCAATATCTCTCCTTCTTCAACAAATTTGTTAGTGGTGCAATGATCTTGGAGTAGCCTTCTACGAATCTTCGGTAGTATTTGGCTAATCCAGGGAAGACCCTCACATCATGCACAGTGTGTGGCTCCTCCCAATCTGCCATCATAGTGATGTTCCCAGTTTCCATGAAAATGCTTCCTTGTCAAAGCCAATGGCCCAGGAAGGGTATTTTGGTCTCCCTGAAAATGAAATCAGACTTCTTCAAGAAAAATTGATGCTTTCATAATGCCTCAAAGAATTCATCCAAATGTTTTTTGCGCTCCTCCATAGTCATTTTGAACAATACGATATTGTCTAAGTACACCACCACAATATTTTCAAGAATGGTTGGAGAACGTCATTCATGAACGTGTAGAAGGTGGTTGGAGAATTTCATAGAACGAAGGATGTCACCAGGTACACATAACTTCCATATCGTGTCACCATCGTTGTCTTCTATTCGTCTCCCTCCATAATCTGAACCTGATAATAACCATTTCTCAAGTCCAGATTTTAGAATACTTGGACTTTGGCTAGCTTATCAAAACAGTCTGCAACTAGTGGCAAATAATATCTATTCTTCACAGTTTTCTTTTTCAATGCCCTGTAGTCAAGGCATATCCTTAGTTTCATTTTGTCGTTCTTCCTTTGAAAGAAGACTAGGGTACCATATGGGGACCTAGAAGGTCGAATAAAGCACGCGTAAATAGAATGTGTTAACTTCCTCTTCAATTCTTCCAACTCGGGTCTGGAAATTGGTAGGGAGCTCTAACGGATGGCTGCAACCCAGGATCTAGCTCATTTCAGTGGTCAACGATACGCCTTGGTGGGAGAATCTTAGGAAAATCGTTGGGCATCTTGTCCTCAAACTTATCGAACAAATTGGTGAGTTTTTTTGGAATAGGCTTCCCCACTCCATCATCTTCTTCAATCTCCCCAATGACTGCAGTATAAATTGCGAACAAGAAGGGACTATTAAGATTTAAAAACAAACTTTACATATCCGATTCAACTGAGCTAAAATTAACTATTTTAGACAAAGTGCATAAGAAACCATACTCTGGCCATCCAGATTACCAGAAAACAATAACAACACTCAGAAAACTATTTTACTGGCCTAATATGAAGGGCGAAGCAATAGAGTACGTGGCTAGGTGCCAAGATTGTCAGCAGGTTAAGGTCGAACACCAGCATCCAACCGGCCTATTACAGCCATTACTAGTACCAGGATGGAAATGGGAGACCATATTGCTGAACTTTATAACAGGTTTGCCTAAAACTTAGAAACAAAATGATTCAATCATGGTTGTAATCGATAAACTCAGTAAGTTTGCACACTTTATTCCTGTAAAGTTTACTTTTAAAGCTATTAATATTGCTGAAATATTCATGAAAGAAATTTTTAGACTACATGGTATTCCTAAAATGGTGATTTCAGATAGAGACGTAAAATTCACATCCGCTTTTTGGAAGGAATTGTTTGCAGGGCTAAATACTAATTTGAATTTCAGTACGAGTTATCATCCACAAACGGATGGATAGACCGAAAGGACAAACCAAATCATAGAGGATATGCTCCGCATGTATGTCAGAACAAAACCGAACAAATGGGAAGACTACCTACACTTGGTAGAATTTGCATATAACAATGGGTACCAAACTTCGGCTAAGCTGAGCCCTTTCGAAATACTGTATGACAAAAAGTGTACAACTCCAATTAGCTTGGATAATCCAGCTGACAGACTCATGGTTGGACCAGAAATACTCCAAGAAATGGAGAACATGGTAAGGAAGGTACAACAAAACTTGAAAGAAACACATGAAAGACAAAAGAGCTATGTGGATAAAAAAAGAATACACTTGGAATTTCAAGTGGGAGACCATGTTTACTTGAAGGTCAAAGCCCGAAAAAGCTCGCTGAAGTTAGGGAACTGTGCCAAGATGGCACCCAGGTTTTGTGGGCCCTTCGAGATACTAGCTTGAATTGGACCCGTAGCATATCAACTTGCACTCCAAGCTAATCTAAGAATTCATAATGTATTTCATGTTTCTTTATTGAAAAAGTATGTTCATGACCCTACTATTATGATTGATTGGAACTTGGTGCAGATGGAACCCGAAGGTGAGTTCCAGGTGGAACCCCTACGCATTCTAGACCAGAGAGAAATAACACTTCGGAACAAAGTCGTCACTCAGGTAAAGGTGCAATGGAAGCACTTTAGTCCTGAGGAGGCCACTTGGGAATTGGAAGGAGATTTGAGAAAATATCATCCAATCCTGTTCCAGGAAAGGAAGGAACACTGAGGACAGTGTTTTACTGAAGGGGGAAAGGATGTGACATCCCCCAAAAATAAAATAATTTTTTATGTGCTGGAAATTTATTTCCGTTTTTGACAGATTCGAATATGGAATTTTTTCCCATTTATGACAATTTCGAATTTCGAATTTAATAATTGTATTTAATTATTGTGACTGTTGGGCAGAGATCTGTTTGGACTCAACTAACTATTTGACTATGACACTTGTATCACAACAGATTATTTATATTAATTGTAGGAGGACAAATGGAACAACCATGTTAAAATCAGTTGACCATGACTCCATGAGTGGGGAACATGTTGGAACTGCCTCTAGGATTATTATGAGAAGTGGAAAATCAGAGATTTGGCCATTGACAACCCCTGAAAATCAGGGATTAAGAGAGCTGCGAAAATCCCCAAAGGAGGGAAAAAGACTCGGGAAAAAATTGATAAATAACATATGTGAGGAGGCAGGACGCTACCAAGTATGCTGGGGAAAAGACTTTTGAGCTTTCTTGTTGTTATGAACACTAAAGATTGAGTGTGAGGCAAGAGGAGGCTGCTGAAATAGATTTTCCTTGCTGTTATGAGAACTGTTGGGTAAGTGTGAGGCAAGAGGATAACTGTTGGAATTGAAGGACATTGTTGAGGAGGAGTTTCCAAGTTCGCCCTCATGGATTCATGGTCAGGCTAGGGGGTGAATCAGGCAAGTGACTTTGGCTTCCCTATTCTACGACTGGGAGGAACGTGGTTGTTCCCTTTGTCTTCCCGCAGATTGGATTAAGATATGTTGATCTACCCCTCTCTATTTTTGAATGGCTATGTTTGATTGATGTCATGTATCTGTTGAGTGATTTTATCTAACTGCAGTAATGTAAACTATTTGAATGATCATATCTGTTCATGGCGAGGAATATATGTGAAGGAAATCTGTATTTATATATATTTGTAATACGTCTGCTGAAGTTTAGTTAATTGTTGCGAAGGATGAAGTCCTTTCGAAATTTTAATATACCTGTCGTCGCGAAAATCGTAATGGACATCCAAACTCTAGAACACTGTTCCTCCTGTGAGTAAAATGCTAGATGGATGCACCTGTAATTATATTTCTATAAGTAAGTAAGGAAATGAGGAGATTAACGTCCATGGGGCAGATCCTCTCTGTAATTAAAACCCCAGGAAACCAAACTCAGATGCCTCGGAACATCATTTATAATGACCAAACTCTGATGGAATGATATTCTTATTTCATGTATTTACATAGATGCAAAGATCTAGTACTGTTGATGTTTAATGCATTGATTAAAAGAGGCTCTAAGTGATTATAATAGAAATTACTTTATACAGAAAAACTGTTGTCCTATTGTACCCTTTTGTAGATTATATGCGTATAAACTCATAGTTTAGATTTTCGGAATTCTGTTAGGCAAACAGATATTGAATCTTTCTACACCTACTGTTTCAAAGAACGAAAGTAAGAATACCAGTACAAGAAAAAAATCTTAGAATTATGAAAATAATGTGAATTTCGGCACTCAGGACTTGCTGGTTACATTTATGCGAAGTTCCCTTTCTTTTCCAAACCCCGAAACCCCGAATTCCAAAATCCCGAAGTGTTGGTCCCATATCCTTTCTTTTTTGCAATTTCTGGAATTGGTCGTGTTTGATGTTTTGTCTTTTGAAGTCGCGGGATTTCGAACCCCGAAATCCCGAAGTGCTGGGCATTTTTCGCATTTCAGAAGTTTGTTTATGTTGATGTTTGGGCACTGGAACTCGCGAAGTTTCAAACCCCGAAACCTCGAAGTACAGATCCCACCTTTCCGTTTTCGCATTTCGTAGGTTTGTATCTGTTGATATTTGGGCACTTGAACTCACGAAGTTCCGAACCCCGAAACCCCGAAGCGCTAGTCCAACCTTCTCTCTTTTCGCATTTCAGAGGTTTGTTACATGAGATGTTGGGGCACTTGAACTCATGAAGTCTCGAACCCTGAAATCCCGAAGTGTTGGTCCCACATCCTTTCACCTTTCAGAATTCGGGAGTTGTTGTGTGTTGTTGTTTGGTATTTGAAACCCCGAAACCCTGAATCCCGAAATCCCGAAGTGTTGGTCCCACATCCTTTCAGATTTCAGAATTCAGGAGTTGCTGTGTGTTGTTGTTTGGCAGTTGAAACCTCCAAACCCGAAATCCCGAAATGTTAGTCCCACTTTCCTTTCTTTTTCGCAATTTCGGGAGTTGTTGAGTGTTGATGTTTGGCTTTTGTATTCACGAAATCCCGAACCCCGAAATCTCGAAGTACTTGGCATCTTTTCATGATTTCGGGAATTGTTGTGTGTTGATGTTGGATGTTGTACTCGCGAAATCCCAAACTTCGAAATCCCGACATGTTGGTTTCTTTTCGCGATTTCGAGAATTGTTGTGTGCTGATGTTGGCTGTTGTACTCACAAAATCCCGAACTCCGAAATCTCGACATGCTGGTCACTTTTCGCGATTTCGGGAGTTGTTGTGTGTTGATGTTTGGATTGGTAGGAAAACATTGGAGAATCTTCCTCCCGATTAGAGGTAGGGAAGCAACAAACCTGTTTACAAGTCTCTTGTATAGTTAAGTCTGTGCTGGTGTTATAGGCATCATCAAATAAGAAAATATTGGTAATTTTTACAAGACTTTAAATAACATTGAAGGGAGGAGTATACACTTATTGTATTGTTGAGTAGGAAGTTTTAAGATGCATAGTAAAGACAATCAACCACAGTAAGGTCTCTAACAAACTTTCAGACTCAATCTTTATAAAAAAAGACTTAATTGCTTGAATCTCGAAACTATGCAAGGATAATTGTACAAACAATTTTTTTTTTGTGACAGTTTTTGAGGTACAATTTTTGGATATTCCTATGGTCTTTTATATTTAGCACATGATAAATAGTAAAAATAATAAATAATTATGAATAGTTATTTCCTTATGGAAGACCAAGTTTTTTCGTGATAAAAATGTATAAAACAGGAATGTAAGACATTTGTATGCATTTCCTTGTATTAATATATTTTACTATCTTTCCCTTCTAGAATTAGTTAAGGTTTTTCCATTTATTTAATGGAGATATTTATTTATTAAAATTTATGATCGGCTTAATGTACCCCACAAGAACGCTTGAGTTCGTTCCGAGTGGTATCAAAGGAGGCCAGGACTACACAAGAACGCAGGCTTGAGTCAATCCGAGTGGTATCGAAGAAGGAGGCCAAGAATACACAAGAATGCTTGAGTTCAATCCAAGTGGTATCAAAGAAGGAGACCAGGACTACACAAGAATGCTTGAGTTCAATCCAAGTGGTATCAAAGAAGGAGGCCCAGACTACAATGATAGATCAAGGAAGGAACATAAGTTTCACAAAGATAATTAAAAAGATAGATCTACTACTAGAATTCTAACATGGATCTAGTAGACATCAACATTCAAAGTTTACAAAATATCCACTTTGCACAAAGGCCATGGAATTGGGACACATCGATAATGGTTATGGTAAAAAGGAACTAGTCAATATTATTGGCTTGGTTTGAAAATGTAGAGTTAAATTTTTCTCTCTATAGAATATTATGCAATCAAAATGGGTGCATGAATAAAACATGATGGGGACTCTTCAAGAATCTCTAAACTCACATATTCCTATGGAGTGATGCAAAACACTCAAGGTATTTTTGGAGAAAAAATCAGCCAAAAATAGAAATGTAAATTTAAATGCTTCCCAATGTTGGCTGATGAGTAATTGTTACTATTGGTTGGATCCTCCTCTGGCTTTTAGGGTTGAATTTGTGGGGAAACGAAGGGGCTAAAGGTTTTTCATGAAACTATCTAACTTAAAATTGATCAACAAGGACAAAATCCTAGCCTTAGAGGTTTCAAGTGCCAGAAAAGGATTGAATGAAGATAAACATGAGAATCCCAATTCACTGCAAGGTAACCCAAAATAATGTTGAAGGAGGCAAGAGGAAGAGTTCTATATGTCAATGTTTCAAATTTGTCTTTTTTTTTTATCAAAACATACAACGAGGACAAATGACATGAAGTCATCATAAATGGAAGTTGGAGTTAAAATGAATATGAGTACAAGGTTAACTAAATTAAGAAATATTCTTGTAAAGAGTTACAAGATGCAAAATTTCATGTAGCAATATAGTGTGGATGTGAAGCACTTGCAATGTCAATATCTGAGCACTCTACTAAGACTTTGGGAAAAGATGAATCAAATTTCTTTTTTCCAACTTCAAAAAAATGTATTTCACCAGTGGAGATCAATATGCAAAGTGAAATATGTGGTGTTGGTGTAAGAATTGAAAAATAAATGTTAATTTAACATTGCTCCTAAAGTTACCCCCAAATCATGGAAGTGTTTAAAGGATGCAAAATTAGATGAATGAAATTAGTCTCCTCAAGGTTTATCTTTAAAATCCTCCTATTAAGAAAATGTTATGTCAAGTAGATGCTTCCACTCATGAATATGTAGCTTAATTAAGTAGAGTGCATTAGTTCTACTAATTCACTTCCCTTTTGGATCATGTTGGCATCATAACATCATTTCAATGTAAGTCAGGGATTTTTGTAAACAAGATACAATGAAAACTTCCTTGAAAAATTTGAAGATGGAAAACAATTTCTGTGATGAATTGAAGATCCATGATTCCCATTTTTTCATTGATATTGACAATTCATTCTTCGATCTCTCAACAGTGTAAATTGTCATTCTTCAATCCCTTCAATTCATCAATGGAAATTGTCAATATCAATGAAAAAATGGAAATCATGGATGGAAAATTACCCCTATCACAAACATGTATGTTGTAGATCTTGAAAAACTATTATTGGAACAGTGCATATGACTATCTATCCCAAAGTATCCTTAGAAGCCATTCCATTATGAAATATAGTAAATGTATGTTGTAGATCTTGAAAAACTATTATTACATATGACTATCTATACCAAAGTATCCTTAGAAGTGATTCCATTATGAAATGTAAACTGAGAGAGAAGCTAGGAAATTTGAAAACCCGAGCGTCCATCGATGTTGTAGGCGAAGACAAACTTATGGTCGCAGGTTGGGCAACACCTTCTCTTCGGAGCATCTGACAAGGCGTCAAACAAGAGGTCCATACGTCGACTAAGAGTGCGTTGGGTCTGGATTTTCTCCTCCAGGCTTCTTCGCATGTCAAAGATTAATTGCAGGTGGTCGTCCGAAAGGCGGTGAGGGGTGTTCGTTTGCTCCATTTTCCCCTTCGCTTCCATATCCACTTCCACTGTATCCTTGTTAAAATATGCATCCACGTCCGCTTTCGCTTCCGCTTCCTCGTCCGCTTCCACTTCTTCGTCAAGCCCGGGGCTAGATTTCTTGGCAATCCAATCTGCCAGCCAATTGGGGGGATTTCTTCCTCCACCACGCAAGTTCCATACTCCATAGGTCGGGCCTAGGGCTTGGTGATGCTACTAGGCTTGAGTGGGTTATTCAAGGGCTGATGCGTAGGAGAAGGGATTTTTTCTTCCACCGGGCAAATTCCCATGCCATGAAAAATTTCAGAAGGGGACGAAGGAAAAATCTGGGGCTGCAGGGAGGGGGGGGGTGTCTCGATCCAGTTTTGGCCTCTTCCAGGGGAGCTGGTCAGAGGGAGGGGCCGCGAAGGGTCATGGCAGTTGCGCCTTGAAACACAGGTATAATACAGTCACACCCGTTTGGGCTTGCCACATTCTCTGGGAATGATTGAAGGATGACAGTAAAGTCGGACCAACAGGGGTGAATTCCAAGCTAACGAAGTAACACAGGTGGAAAGGAGAGTGAGAGAGGTGGCCAGTAGAGGGAGGGAGGCGAATGGAGGCCAAGAGAACCAGAGAGGTGACATAACTTGGTGAATGATAGAAATCCATGGAGCTCCTACTTTCATATCAGCCAAGTGAGTGCTGGTGGGGGGCGCCATGAAATACGAAGTGACATTAGCCCGAGGACAAGTACGCGCCGTAGGGCTCCATAGCTGGTTCGCGTGCCTATCCATTAAGTTGACACAGGTGGTTAAGCGCACTACCATAAGTGCAATGGAGAGGCCTATCATTCAAATGGTGCTCGAATGAGAGCGACGACTGGGGTTAATAATTCCCGAGGTTTCAGTGCACCACCTGTCTTGCTATGGCCAGATGTCAACCCATTCGGTGAAGTGCAAACAAAATTGTTAAAAACACTCTTAGATTTCAAAAATATCAATAAGTCTATGAAGTGCACATGTTACAAATTCTCCATGTTTGTGGGCATGCATTTAATCAAACTCGATTTTAAGTCTAAAACTATAGCAATCTGAGTTGTTTTGAGCACCGAGTTTTAAAGTAGGCACAACAATATAGTAACAAGGCCATCTGCATGCTAAGAAGTCCAATCAACGAGTGAATTACACAAAATTAAAAATCACGAGGAAAAGGAAATAGTTCCATGTATCAACCATTCTTAAAGCTTAGGGGTCAATAATATAAATTCACTAGGGTGACGATAATCACATTTCTCAACATATAAATTGGTTGAGACTCATGCACAACTGAGATGTATGGCTTGAAGATTAGTTACCACAATTGTTATGTATGCCTCATATATTTTTTGCCACATTTTCTTTTTGTTTCCAAATGTTGAATTTTCTCTTTAGTTGTAAATAAAGATCGATCTACCCTTTTGTGCCACACCTACAAAATATCCCTATGGAAATAGGTCTCTGGCCTCAATGTAGAGGGTTGCAGTGGTTGTTGCATGATAAATTTTTTGAGCTGTCCTCATCGGCTCTTGCACGAGTTTAATTTTTAACCCAAGGATATTTGCGATGGATCTTGCTATGACTAGCCCACACATTAGGTCTTCTCTTCATTAGGTCCAACTAGTGGTGAATATATCAACATATATTGATTGTTTGTATTTGATTTCTCAGAGTTTGGCTCACAAGGTTTTTACCTTCATGGGTTTAGCCATTGAATTTGTAGCTAGATCCATCATACTAAATTTTACATCGAAGACCGCAACCATCGAGACTAGGTAATAACAACTAGAGTTGAAATCGAAAAGGAAAGTAAATATGTACATCCCCATTCGCAGATGACTTGTGAGTCTGCAATTTTGGGTCTTCCATTAACCATAAATGCTTTAATGTATAGAGGGGGAAGTGTGTTTGCAGAGAATAGTGCACATGAAGAGCATTAGAGTGAACATGAAGAGAACTAAAGTTTTACTCATTAGTTGTTATTCTCTAAGAAACAAATATGATCAACCCTTTTGTGTCATGCATGCAAAATTTCCATATGACAATAGGTCTTAGGCCTTGTTGAAAGGGGGGTCTCTAGGAATTGCTTCACTAATTTTTTTTTGAGATGGGCTCACTAGTTTTTTGTCGGCTCCCAATTCGAAGATGACTCACAATTATGCAATTTTCAATTTCTTTTAATCATAGATGCATTTTGCAGAGGTTAGTGAACAACCTTCTAGTGAACATGAAGAGTAAGAAGTATTATCTCTGGCGGAAAAATCCAAGGAATATATATAATTTTAATTTTAACTTTTAAATGTTATCAAAATTAAATAATTTTAACTTTTAAAATGTTATCAAATTAAACAATTTCTTGTTTATAAAATGATACAAAAAATCATGATTAGGTATTGTTTTCTAGATGATGGATAAATATTAGACAAAGACATGGTATTCCCTGAATAAGTATTAGCATATGTTTTTTCCCACAATGTAGATTAGAAATATAAGATAGGGATTGAATGCTTAACGTTGAGGCAATGCTAATTATACAACGGAACATGCATTTATTAACACAGAACCATGTGATCATTGAGTGGAAGGTTGGGTCACTATTGTGGTAAACTAAGGATTTATCTAGAAGCACGAGTTAAAAATAATTCATCAGTATACCACACAATAAAATCATGGGTATACCCTTGCATAGTTAACAAATTCCACCTCATGAATACTTGTTGCGTGTTTTACCCATTCCACCCAAATCCTCTCTTTATACTTCCGACATAGACCTTCCTATTGCATCACTTATATTCCTTATTTTGATATCCTAACTATCCTTATGAGAAAGCACATTTATGATTTCCTAAAGGATACAACTCATCGTTCATTTTTATCTCTTGGATATTTCTATGGTCTTCTATATTTAGCACATGATAATGATAAATAGTAAAAATAATAAATAATTATGAATAGTTATTTCCTTATGGAAGACCAAATTTTTTCATGATAAAAATGTATAAAACAGGAATGTAAGACATTTGTATGCATTTCCTTGTATTAATATATTTTACTATCTTTCCCTTCTAGAATTAGTTAAGGTTTTTCCATTTATTTAATGGAGATATTTATTTATTAAAATTTATGATCCGCTTAGTGTACCCCACAAGAACGCTTGAGTTCGTTCCAAGTGGTATCAAAGAAGGAGGCTAGGACTACACAAGAATGCACGCTTGAGATCAATCCAAGTGGTATCAAACAAGGAGGCTAGGACTACACAAGAACGCTTGAGTTCAATCCAAGTGGTATCAAAGAAGGAGGCTTAGACTACAATGATAGATCAAGGAAGGAACATAAGTTTCACAAAGATAATTAAAAAGAAAGATCTACTACTAGAAGTCTAACATGGATCTAGCAGACATCAACATTCAATGTTTACAAAATATCCACTTTGCACAAAGGCCATGGAATTGGGACACATGGATAATGGTTATGGTAAAAAGGAACTAGTCAATATTATTGGCT
>ML812308.1:100860-144864 GCA_009831015.1 Picea engelmannii
CCATAAGCTTTATCAGCTGCGTGAGGAAGGAGACATGAGGCCAGAGACTTTTGCGAGTCTTGTTTCTGCGTTATTTTATGAAAGCGGCTTGGTTTCGCTGACCCTAAGTTGGAAAAGGCGGTATCAAGAAATCTACGACGAAGATTTTGGCCAAAGAAACGGAAATATGCAAAGCCTAAAATGTGAGTAAGGTCTATTCATGGCAGGTGCAGCTGTTATAGTGTCCCTGCAGCAATTAAAGGGCTTCTTGGAATTCTGTCTGGCGTTCTGTTTTGGAACGTAAAAGCTAGGTTAGTTTAGTTTAGTTGGGCAGTAAATTCGCCTTGGGTTTTCTATCCTTATTACTATTGACAACGTAATCGCCATATCTCATAGTTACGTTATCAAATAGAAGAAGCTGCAATATATCCAACAAACTTCACAGGAACATTGCGTCAACAGTTCATCCGCCTTGTCGTTACCCATTATTAATTCTATTCACGGAACCCAAAGAATGGGAGCAGCACGGGTCCTCCAATTTCTTTATTTAAATACAATGTTGCCGGCACATAAGTATGGCCTATGAAAAATTATTCTTACATGTAAAATGTAAACAAAGAACAAGCCAGGTTTTATTTAGATTGAAGTACTGGGCAGCAGAAACAAAACCTTTTGTTTCATGTTTAACCACACAGGGGAAGAAGGTAGAAAATACAATTAAAGAAAATACTATTAAGAAATAAACCGAAATTATTCTATATTCAAATAAGGTGGGTTACAAAATACAGCTGAGGCTATTTTTGACAACGATTGCGATTTTGCCTATCGTTGACCAATTTAAAATATGTACATTGATGAAGCCTCTTCACAGTTTTGTACTTAATCAGTGTTGCCAAGTACATCTATCCCACTTTTTTGAATATCTTCTCTCTTCTAGATATGGCCTACTTGCAATGCCTGTTTATTCAACATTCCATTCTTTGTCAAGTATTAATTTCCCTCTGTTGTCGAAAAGTTGGGGTTTAAGGTTCTTTGCTTGCAATGTTCCTAACCCTTGACATCTGAGACAACTTACAAATTCCATTCAGGCCGATTTCAAAGTGGAAGAAGTCGTTCTATGTCACAACAGCTAAAGCAGTGGAAAATAATTCAAGTATGTAGTGACTGGTATTCTCCCTATATTCGATCATCTATTTGGTTGAGAAGCCTATCTGAGGATTTGTATGTGGAACTTCTTTGCTTTATTACAGTAAATTGGAAGGAACGTCCAACCCAGATGCAAAAAGCAAATCTGTTGAGGTACATAACTTCTTCGGGCAGTAGAGGTGTGCCAAGTGCATCAAATGCTGTAGAATGCACCAGAACAGGTCTGGAAAGTGTATCAAATGTTGCAGATGGCATCAGAATATATCTTTCTTCATAGCCATGGAGATATGGCAGCCCACAGAAAGGTCTGGAATGTTCAGAGGTGACGCCAAATGTCACATACCCACTACCTAAATCGGATTTTTCTAGTCTTCTGCCGAATCAGAAGCCCTAAATATCCATGGAGGACCAACGTAAGCTGGCTCTTTCTCTCTCCCCGCTCATATGTGGTCGCGGGTCATGATCACAGTTTGAATAAACTCAGTACCTCTTTCATGTTTCGCACCTCAGCGCTACAGTGATGTCGATTTGTTTGACTTGGCAACCGCCGAATCCTGGCAGGGCTAGAAATCGGCCAATGGGGCGAATCCCTATCGGGTTAGCAAATGGCTAATAGGAACAAATCCCAACAGGGCCAGAGAACAGCCAATGAGAAACGGCCCCATTGCGTGGTTAAGTGGAATACAGGTGGCAGAGAGGGAAATGTGACACGGTGGTCGACATGACAGGAGGGGCCCCACTTCACACGCCACACTATTCCGGACCCCCTCCCCCCCCATTAAAGGAAGAATGGCAAGGGGGGTCCAGAATCCGCCTGAGCGTTGTTGATTATGATGAATTAATCTCGATCGTTCGAGAGTTGCGCGTCCAATTCTAGACCCCCCCCCATTAAAGGCAGAATGGAAAGGGGGCTTTGGAATGCATCCTCAGCCGTAGATCTGGGTGGGTGGACTTTGGCCATCCAGATCTGTTCGCTACTTACCCTAATGCGTGCTCGCGCCCCAGTGTAAAACTAACATCTCTTCCTCACATCGGACGGTCGTTACGGACCCTGAGATTTCCCGAAGGAATCTTGTCCGTCCATCGGGACTTAGCCACATGCTATTGTCTCGACATTATGGATCGGGATTTTTCAAGGCAAGAGCCCGAGTTTTTGTCAGCGGAAGTCTGGAATCCCCGATCCCCGAAATGGGTAATCTCTCAACACGTCACCTCCTTAAATCGGACGGTCCACAACTGCTCCAGGGTTTCCACCCAGGAAAATCCTGATCCCTTGTCGCCAGGACTCTCGATCTCACAATTTTCGATTCCCCGGAATGGGAGATCTCACGACACGTGGCCTCCGTCAATCGGATGGCTTAGATCTGTCCCAAGGTTTTCACCATGGAAAATCCTGAACTCTTGTCAATAGGAATCTTGATTCCGCGATTCCCGATTTCTCGAAATGGGAGATCTCGCGACATGTGGCCTCCGTCAATCGGACGGCTCAGATCTGTCCCAGGGTTTTCACCATGGAAAATCCTGAACTCTTGTCAACAGGAATCCCAATTTCCCGAAATGGGAGATCTCGCGACACGTGGCCTCTGTCAATCGGACGGCTCAAATCTATCCTGGGGTTTCCACATTGGAAAATCCCGAACTCTTGTCAACAGGAATCCCGATTCTGCGATTCCCGATTTCCCGAAATGGGAGATCTCGTGACACGTGGCCTCCGTCAATCGGATGGCTCAAATCTATCCTAGGGTTTCCACATTGGAAAATCCCGATCCACTGGGGTGTTAACCCTCGGGTATCTTCTGACAGATCCAACGGCTATCGGGTTTTTCAGCCGAAATATGACGGCTCAGACAGATTCCTAACTTGTGGGCTCTCCCACAACTTCCTAAACGTGGAAATATCCACGGCCCAAATACTCTCATGGACTTTGGGGATCCACGGTCCTAAACTCTTCACTACCCACAAAAGATACAGGAAAACAAAGTGGTAAGGCCTTTAACGCCCTACTTTCTCCTACTAATCTAACGGTCGTGTGTGACCGTAGATTTCCTGATGGATCCTCGTCCGTCGATTAATACCTATCAGGATTAAGGCACTTAACTTTCTAGCTTCCTCTTACCAAATCTAACGGTCATGAGTGACCACAGATTTCTCGATGAAATCTCGTCCATCTATTCGTTACTATCAGGGATTTCTTATGGCCTTGCGCCCTCGTGTCCTCCTTCCAGGTTCTTGATGGGATTTTCAAGGAGGGTATCTTTATGGGGAGATTCACTCAGGATACTACCTGAGGTAGGTAAGGAGGTCATCCTCCCGAGAACCAGACATGAAGTCTAAGTTAGGTCAGTACGCATGTAAATAACAATTCATGAGGACATAAGCCATACATAGTCCTTCCATACAAATATACAACTACTAGTACTGATCAAAATACCATACAGACATTCTTATAATGAAATCATTCACAGTTTCACAGCTTATGGGCATAATCATTAGAATGAACATATACATATATTTCAAGATACCAAAGGCAAAACACTTATCAGAAATAACACCAGGGGTTATGCAACTGCTGAGAGGGGTGTTCGTTTCCACCCAACCGTAGGCTTAGCGACTCCCAGCAGATTTACCACTAGCCACCCCCGAGCTGAGACCACGATGTTGTGAGACTGCATCTCTGTTTGCCAGTGACCAGGAGTGAAGGTTGCAATCCTTCCTCTCTGCTATCACTCACTCTGCATATTGCCAGAGTTCTCCCCTCGCATCTGCCCCCCAATCGCTTCTACCCCACGCCTTATCCTCTTGCGAGGTTGTGTGTGGTGCGATTACCCTCGCACTGATCAGGTCTGATGGCTCTACGGATGGGAGGTTCACCTCCCATCCCTCATTAAACCATCTACCTACCAGCCTGCGAGACATTTAATTTGGGGCCAGCGAGCTGCTTTTGGTTCTCTGGGCCAGTGGAGTCCAAATACGGTATTAATTCTTGGTGGAAGTTAACGTCACCTTTCCAGGTGCCTTCCACCGCCACCGTGGTCTCTTTTTCTGCACATCCCCTCTCAGCAGTCCTGCAATATAAATTCATAATGTTATTCACATTTATTGACCTTTTCCACAAGGTCCATTTACATCACATATTCACATTTATGAGTTTGCCACAGTTCTTGGCCAGTCCAGTTATTTTTTACAAACTGGGGGAAACAGGGTGTTACATCAAATATGTAGAGTCTGCAACTACATCCAGAGAAAACCGAACAAACTTTCACAAAGAACATATCTTTCTGTCAAGTCGGATACCAGACCCACATGCAGGTCATCATACTATGAAATAGAAACTTTTGCAGTGATAATATGTCATTTTATCCACCCATACAGTTTCTGCTACCCGCCTCTAAGGTAGACAAATACTTGTGCAATCCGTACAACTCAATACACTTTCCAAATCTGTGTTGTTAGAAGAAGCTATATACTTAAATGAAGAACTATTTTGCACCCGACCTCAAAATCCATTACAATTCCCAGCAATAAAACAAAGAAGTTCAACCAAAAAATTTCCAGCGAGCATTTTCAACGAACCAAAGCATCGAACACAGGGAGAACGCCAACCAGAACATACTTGTTCTATTTTTTTCATCCTCTTTGAGTTTCTCTTTGTATAACAGAGTTTTGTTTTTACTCAAAGCTCACGTCACATAAAACCAGGCTCTATTCTTTCATCTGCTCGTCAATCGCATCTCTAAGTTGTCTTACATGTGCATGACCAGGAACATTAGAACGAAGGCACCCTAAAGCGCAACTCTTTGATCATAGAGAGAAATGACAATAAGTATGTAAAAGCAAGGTTGGATGGTCTGTCGTAGATTTTGTGTTGATTCGTTTTAATGACAGATGTTCTCAATATTTTCAATTATTAATACCAATCTTTTTGAATATGTAAGCTCAATAGTGACTACCAGCACGTATTAAAATTCTCATATCCGAGCAGATTCTAAAATCTGACATCTAAGATATGCACAATATTAAAGAGGGACATGACGTCAAGGCCTCTGTGGGTGACATGTTCGTGAACTTTGCCGAAGATTTTAAGAAAACTAAAAATGCACAAGCAAAAAATAAAATAAAAAGTATTTCGCAAATTCAAAATGCAGGCAAAAAGAAATTACCATATCCCATAATATTCGAATGTCTATTCATTTTAATGGGAGATGTCCTCCAGTTATTAAATCCCATCATTTTGAAATGCACAATATTAAAGAGGGACATGACATCAAGGTCTCTGTCGCCGACACATTCGTGAACTATGCTAAAGCTTTGAAGAAAACTAAAACTGCACAAGGAAAAAATAATAATAATAATTTCGCAAATTTAAAATGCAGGCAAAAACAAATTACCAGATCCCATAATATTTGCCTGTCTATTCATTTTAATTGGAGATGCCCTCGAGCTTTCCAGTTATTAAATCCCATATTTTCGAACCTGTCTACTCGATTCTAACTTTTCAAAGAATATTTAATGTGTATTGGGAAGCGCAAAAGGTAGCGGGGATGGAGCCCTATGTAACAGATGTTACTACTATTGTTTTGTTTTTGTTTACGAGCGTATGTAAATGTATGCAAAGAAAAGTAATTCGAGAATGGTAGTTGTTTTGCAGGAGCCCTTGAAATTCAAATAGTGCACAAGCCAGATTTTCATTTTGTATATCGCGGAACTGTCTGTGCTATTTGTAGGACACGGAACAACAGGGACCGAACCTAAAGCCTCCATCCGAAGAACCCGCGATCCAAAAAATGCTCACTACTTTTTTTGTGTGTTTTTTGTCCACCAGGGTATGTAAAATGCACGTAAAGTAAACTATTTCGACAATGTTAACTTTTTTGGACATGATGACCTTCAAATTCAAATAGTACGCAAGTCTGATTGTCAATTTCTATATCGCGGAAGTCTCTGATTGTCAATTTTCAGTCGCCTACCCTGACAACACATGATGCAAAAACTGATTAAGTATGGGATGACGGCTCCATGCAGGCTGTATATATCTACTCTATAAAATTACATATTTCCTATGTTTAATCTATGTTGTCCAAGAAACCTATAATTTGATAAATTTCAATGTTTTCTGTCTAAGATCCCTACTGTTAAAGAAAACTAATTTGGAAATGCTAATGTATACACCATATTTCGATACAACCTATTCGCGAAGGCGTGTCCATAATACTGGCTAAGTATGGAATCCAACTGCAGTCGGTCGGAATAATCGTGAAACTCTTGTTGCTGACCGATTGTCATTTTGTATATCGCGGAACTCTCCGATTGTCAATTTTCAGTCGCCTACCCCGTCAACCCGCGATGCAAAAACTAGCTAAGTATGGGATGATGGCTCCGTGGTCCAGGAAACCTATAATTTCATAAATTGCATTCTCTTCTACCCATGATTCTTTTAAAGAAAAGTAATTTGGGAAAGCTAATGTATACACAGAACACAACCTGTCATAGTCCAATAGAACCTATTCGCGAAGCCGCGTCCATAAAAGTGGCCAACTATGCAACCGAGCGACGGTCGCTCAGAATGACCACATAAATGCAAAAAACTAGAGTCAAACGCAGTTTACAACATGAAATTAAAAGGGAGAGAACAACTATATCTCCCACACATCAAAAGCCATTGTCATAACTATAAAACTATAGTAACATAGAATCCATGTAAAAAGCATCGGCAGCCATGAAATATATTTTGAGGCCAACAAACTTTGCTTCAACGCGTAACAGATGCAATTTACACCGCCGACAATTCTTTAGTTTGTTATTTTATCTTAATAGTATTCTATGCAAACTACAGTGCAAAACAAAATGTGACCAAAGATCCAACCGCAAATGCAGCATCCCAACATTTGAAAACCCTAGCCAAACAAGAACAAGCACCAAACAATAACCCAGCTAAGAAGCACTAAAAGGCCCAACTACAGGTGCAGGACCGATACCCTGCAAAGTCGAATCAAGCAACAATAAACAACATACAACGAAGAAAGAAGAAAGCAACAACCACCCCCCCCAGGAACGATGTTGTTCCAATCGCGGTTGCAGAAACCCAAACATCCAAACTGCAACAACACGAACAAGCAAGCAAGAACAACGACAACATGCAAATAAGAAATTAGTGGCATGCAAAAAGCAAGCATGGACCACCGAACCAGCAACACCGCTAGAGCATAAAAATTTTAAAAACAGAAGAAAATGTCTTGTAACAAGCTTGTTAAGTAACCATTCAACACTACCAAGCTTGTTAGGTAAACATTTAAGTATGTTAGAAATGCACTGTAAACATTTAAGAAAAAATTCAATGTGGCAGGACTTTGACGTATCCCAAAAAGAAAAATTATGTTTTTTGTAACAATATTTCGAACACCACAAATTTTTTTGGAAAGCCAAACTTTGGATATGCCACCATATCTAACATTGCCATAAATTTACCTAGCATAAAATGCTAAACCAAACATTCGAATTAATGCTAGCATTAATCCACCATCGATGAATGCATAACAAAATATATGATTCAAAAAAGACCATATACGATCAAATACTTTGGATATGCCAACATATATAACATTGGGAATAACGAAGCTGGCAATAATACCTCCAATCCCTTGTCCAATCATATCATGAAAAATATAGTACTTTTTTTTATATAAAAATCAATGTTTTCAGTTCCCTGGTTCCAACAATAGATAATATGAAAATATTTTTGGTCAAAGGACAAACTAATATGAAGTCAACGATTTATCGATCGCTATAGTCCCTCTACGCCTACGGCGGGGACTAATAAGATCTTTGGCCAGTTAAGGAAAATCCGTAAATTATCATCATTTATTATTCCCATATAACAAAGCACGAAGTTTCATGGCTTTCTCCATGAGAAAACGGTGCAATAACCATTATTAGTACCAAATTTATAATATCGCTTGATTTTTTCATATATAAACATATAATTATATACAATAACCATCATTATTGAGAATAAATTTACAAAATCATTTGAATTTTTCATAGTCTCTTAAAATATATCATATAGTATTAATATTTAATTTAATTTAATTATATATATATATATATATATATATATATATATATAATACTTCTTATATTTTTTCATATATAAACATATAATTATATATAATAACTATTAGATTTTATCCTTCTCAGTTTCTGACGCTCTAGTTCCCCCTAGTATTCTGCTTCCCATAGAAATACCTTCTTCACCTCTCGCTTCATCTCTGGCTCCGGAGGCCACACAACCTACTTCGCCTCCCACCTTTCCACCCACTATCAACCTCGAGTTCTCTACTACCCTTCCCAGTTATCAAGAATCTGTGGAAATGGACTCATCCCTAAATGAGGTCCTTGACTCCCTCTTACCTTACCTGCAGGACAAATCGTCCGCTATCCCCATGCCTGCATACTTGGGTAAGTCAGTGTATAAAAATTTACCTAAAAATGGTACAGCCAACACCTCCCATCCGGTGGGTTTGGACACGGGAAAAGAATATGCCTGGTCACGTGGCCTGGGGATTGAGTACTCACCAATAAAAACCTGTAGCGCCATGAAGAAGGCCACCCCCTCATCATCCCAATTGCCTATTTTTGTTTCTCCTCACAAGGAAAATGGGGCACTTAGAGTAGTGAAGGCCCTCGCAAGGGCTAGATAATGATTTTTCTTTCCCTCAATCTTCAAGGGGTGGGAGGCTCCCTTAAAACGGCCTCTATGAGATGTCTAATGGACAAGACTCATCAGGTCATCATTTTATTACAAGAAACCTTGGTCCCTGAACAAAAATCTAAATCATTCATGGGTGGCCTCCGACCATCATGGGTTACATGTGCGGTAAACTCTGTCGGGACCTCGGGTGGACTCTTGGTTGCTTGGGATCCTGAAAATTTTGTTCTGATACCTTATCTTTATGTTGGTGTCACATTATGTACAGGTCATTACATTGCAAATAAGAGGAAGTTGTTAATTCTAAATACATATAGCTCGTGTGTGGAGAGGAGGATCTTCTGGAACGTGGTAGAGGAAAGCGGCACTATGTCACATAAAAATATTATCATAGATGGTGACATGAATTTCACTATTTTTTCTAGTGAAATATGGGGAGGATCGACACAGGATGGGCCACTATCTGATTACTTTAAAGCTCTTTTTCAAAACAACCACTTGGTCAATGTACAACCGGATACTATCGTCCCTACCTGGAGGAATGGCCATCAAGGAAATAGCTCTACAGCAAAGTAATTGAACAGGTTCTATGTATCGGAAGAGCTACTTTCAAAGGTTGGTATACACCGCTCCTGGGTGGAATATCCCTTTGTATCTGATCATGCCCCTATTCTATTACAGTTAGAGATGGGCCTAAATATAGACCTTACCCTTCCAAACTGAATCCACAGTGGTTAATAGAAAATGACTATATTTCCCTTGTTCACGAGATATGGTTAGATCCACGATATCTATCTAAAGGAGGCAAACAATGCAAAATCTTTTGGAAACTAAAGGATTTAAAAACAAGGACCAAGCTTTGGATCAAGGAAAAGAACATGATTTCTCATCGGAGAATGGAACAGTTGGAATATGACATATATGATATTTTAATTCATCGGGTCAATGGTGAACTAACACATGATACTAAAAAGTCATTAATACATATGGAACATGAGCGAAATAACCTCCTAAGAGCAAAATATGAACTATGGAGGTAGCGTAGTAGAGCTATTTGGATTAAGGGAGGTGATCAAAACACAAAATTCTTTCACCAGTTCGCCAATTATAGGAGAAATAGAAAACACATTTGGGAAATTGAAGATTCCTCGAGGCGTCTACACACTGGTCAGGAGAATATTAAAACAAAGGCAATGAGATATTTTAGCAATTTTTTCAAAGCACAAGATCAACCTTTATCCTTGGAACAATGCAGACTTGTCGGACTCTTTACACACATGGTTACAGATTTAGATACAAACTCTCTAGCTCGTCCCATCGGCATAGAAGAATTAAAGGATGGGCTACACTCCTTTAAGAAGGATAATAGTCCAGGTCCCGATGGATGGACCATGGAGTTCTTCACCGACTTTTTCGATCTTGTGGGGAGCAATCTGTTGGATATGGTAGAGGAAACTAGAACTACTGGTCAGATAATCAGCAGTATAAACTCTACCTTTGTTGCTTTGATTCCAAAGACAAACAAGTCATCAACCTTCAACAACTACAAGCCCATCTCAGTCTTCAATCTTGTATACAAAGTAATATCCAAAATTATTGCAAATCGCATCAAGCCCATACTATCCAGATACATCTCTACAGAACAGCTCAGGTTTCTAAAAGGATGACAGATACAGGATGCCATAGGCACAACACATGAATGTCTTCATAGTATCAAGAAGAAGAATATCAAATCTATTATCTTGAAGCTCAACTTACAAAAAGCTTATGATTGTATCGCCTGGGACATCTTGTGATTGATTTTATTATAAACAGGTTTTGATGTACAATTCTCCAATTGGATAATGAGTTGTGTATCCTCCACCACCTTTGAAATTCTAGTAAATGGGGAAGTGATTGATTTCTTTAGGAGCGGCTAGGGTTTACGCCAGGGTTGTCCTCTTTCCCCGTTATTATTTATCTTGGTAATTGAAGGAATCAGTTTACTACTAAAAGATAGCAAGGCAGCTGGGAAGATCACAGGTATTAAAGTTTACAGGTTGATAAGGATAATACACATCTTATTTGTTGATGATATATTATTAATGACAAATGCATCCTTAAATGAATGGAAAGAAATTGAAGACACTATAAAAAAAAATTGCAAACCGTCTGGGTTAAAGGTTAATATACAAAAATCCACAGCTTTATTTGTCGTTTTATCGGATGCTGAAATAAATCCTTTTAGGAATATTCTTCCATACAATTTTTCGCTACTCTCCATAGGTTTCAGATATCTTGGTTGTTATATGTCGACGGGTCCCCATAGAATTTCAGATTGGAATTGGCTTTTAACAAAATTGGAAACAAAATCGATCTCTGGTGCAACATATGGTTGTCCATGGGTGGACGTTACATTTTAGTCAAGTCGACACTAGAAAGTATGCCAGTTTACTGGCTGTCCCTGACCATCATCCCTTGTTCAATTTTAAACAAGATTAAGAATCTCATGTATAACTTCCTTTGGAGAGGGAACAAGGACCTCCCACATTTACATCTATGCAAATGGATGTCTCTGGCTAAACCAAAGGGTCATGGTGGCTGGGGATTTCATAATATTTTTCTCTTCAGTAAGTCTTTGGTTGCAAACACTCTATGGAGGGTTCTTATGGGCGTTGGTATCTGGCATGATGTCATTAAGGACAAGTACCTATCATCAACCATGATCATAAATTGGCTCAGGTCTCCATCCTTTTCCACGACGTCAACTTCCAAGATCTGGGGTGGTTTACTGAAATCAATTAACTTGATAACACACTGCTCAGCTGGCTTCCGGGATCTGGCCATCTAGTGGCAGTTGGCAATGATAAAAATATGGGATTGGAGGACAACTCTTTCCTCTCACCGTATTTGATTACAGTCTTAAATCAAAATAATATCACAGTTCTCTCTCG
Organism: Picea engelmannii; assembly: GCA_009831015.1. Lineage (NCBI taxonomy): Eukaryota > Viridiplantae > Streptophyta > Pinopsida > Pinales > Pinaceae > Picea > Picea engelmannii. Next base: position 112,624 of record ML812308.1, read on the forward strand.
GGCATGGAAAAATGAGGAAATATCTGGGCTTTCTCCCAACTGGTACAGTTATACAGACCTGGACCTCTCTGGCCCGCTGGCTATAGAGTGGGATCGATTCATAAAATCCATTATCAGTTCCGATGTTTCCATAGGGAATGACAATGATAGCCTGATGTGGATGGGAGGGAACCACTTTGGTATATTAACAACAAAAAATGTATACATGGCATATATTTCTACACATGACAACAACTCAATTAAAGGGTGGAGGCGTGGTATATGGAAATGGGCAATTCAACTAAAAATAAAATTATTTTCATAGCTGGCTATTGAGGGGAAGATACACACTTGGGAGAATCTTCAGAGGAAATAACGGGAAGGTCCAAGTCACTGCTCACTCTGCAAATGTTCTATTGAAGACATAAATCATTTATTTATCTCGTGTTATTTCACCCTCTCCATTTGGCAGAGATTAAAAATGCAACTACACCTAAAGGATATTTGGAAGGGCTCCTCTATAATGGATTGTTATAATCACTAGACAACAGATAAAACAAACATTCCTTTCTTCACGACCCTCTTTTGTTGGTTTCCTTGGTTGGAGAGAAACGTTGTTATATTTGAGGACACTTCTCCATCTGACAGTTAAGTTTTCATTAAAATTTTGGGCGCTCTACAGTGGAAGTCGGGCATACAAAAGTCTCCCCAAACACCTCAAAGCAACTTTACATACCATGAAGGATACATCGTAGCATATTTTGATGGGGTTGCCAGCGTAGATAGGAATCTTTTTGGCGCAGGGGGGTTTTTTAAATCCCATGGATCCAAGGTTACCAGATGGATTTTGAATTGTAAAAATGGTACAAACACAAAAGCTGAACTATTGGGGGTCTAGGCATCACTGACTGTAGCACATCATCTCTCATATAACAAACTACGGATCCTTGGCGATTCAAAGGTGGTCATAGACTGGTTGAACAAAAGAGGCAGATTACAAGCTTGCGCCATTGAGGGTTGGAAGGGTAAAGTTATGGGCCTATTAAATTTGTTTCAGGATATAAGCTTACATCATATATACAGGACACCCAACATAGAGACAGACATATTATCAAAGAAAGCCTTTACGGAACCGGAAGGCGGGATCACCTTATACAGCTGGGAAAATGGCATTGAGAGCCATAGAGAACACATCTCCCTTTCCTAGTCTGGCCTTATGTAAAGGTCCTAGTAGATACTTTTTTTTATGTTATGTCCGTTGTTTTTGATACATTATCATGGTTTTATATAATTTGTGGTCACTTTTGGTTGAATTTCTATGACTCAGGTATAAGTCACTTTGGACTAGTTATGTGATCCTCGAGTTGTAAAGTTATATTTACTAATATAATGAAAAAAAATTATTTTTGAAAAAAACTATTAGATTTTTTCATATATATATATAATATTATTATTGATAATAAATTTACAAAATCATTTGAATTTTTCATAATATCTTAAAATATTAATATCAAATTTACAAAATAATTTGAATTTTTTTATAATCTCAATTATAAGTACTGAATTTACAATACCTCTTGATTTTGTCAAATATAAACGTATAATTATATACAATAACTATTATTGACAATAAATTTACAAAATTATTTGAATTTTTCATAATATCTTCTAAATTTACAAAAACATATAATTATATACAATAACTCTTATAATTTTTAATATGTAAATATATAATTATATACAATAACTATTATGAGTACTCAATTTACAATACCTCTTGATTTTTTCAGATATAAACATATAATTATATACAACTATTATGAGTACTCAATTTACAATATCTCTTGATTTTTTTTAGATATAAATGTATAATTCAATTTACAATACCTCTTGATTTTTTCAGATATAAACATATAATTATATACAATAACTATTATGAGTACTCAATTTACAATATATCTTGATTTTTGATTTTTTTATATAAATATATAATTATATACAATAATTATTATTGATAATAAATTTATAAAATTATTTGAATTTTTCTTAAAGTAGTAAAACCAAATTTACAAAAACATATAATTATATACAATAACTATTAGATTTTTTCATATTTTTTTTAGATATAAATGTATAATTCAATTTACAATACCTCTTGATTTTTTCAGATATAAACATATAATTATATACAATAACTATTATGAGTACTCAATTTACAATATATCTTGATTTTTGATTTTTTTATATAAATATATAATTATATACAATAATTATTATTGATAATAAATTTATAAAATTATTTGAATTTTTCTTAAAGTAGTAAAACCAAATTTACAAAAACATATAATTATATACAATAACTATTAGATTTTTTCATATATAAATATATAATTATATAATATAAATATTATTGACAATAAATTTACAAAATCATTTAAATTTTTTTATAGTATCTTAAAATATTAATATCAAATTTACAAAATAATTTGAATTTTTTCATAATAATTATGAGTACTCAATTTACAATATCTCTTGATTTTTTTTAAGATATAAAGTATAATTATATACAATAACTTATTAATAATAAATTTACAAAATTATTAAATTTAATTTTTTCATAGTATTTTAAAGTATTAAGATCAAATTTACAAAAACATATAATTATATACAATAATTATTAGATTTTTTCATATAATAATAATTTATTTTTAAGGTCATGGCTAAGCCAACACACCGATTTGATTGGTAAAGTCTACAAAAGTATACATACCCTACCCCCTCTGGATTTGAACCCAAAATCATTTAAATTTTTCATAGTATCTTAAAATATTAATATCAAATCTACAAAATAATTTGAATTTTTTTCATAGTGTCAATTATCAGTAATATAATTATATACAATAACTTATTTACAATAAATTTACAAAATTATTAAATTTGATTTTTTTATAGTATTTTAAAGTATTAAGCCCAAATTTACAAAAACATATAATTATATACAATAATTATTAGATTTTTTCATATATAATTATATACAATAAATAACTATTATTAACAATAAATTTGAATTTCTCATAGTATCTTAAAATATTAATATCAAATTTACAAAATAATTTGAATTTTTTCATACTCTCAATTAAATTAAGAGTACTGAATTTACAATACCTCTTATTTTTTCAGATATAAACTTATAATTATATAAACCATTATTGACAATAAGTTTACAAAATTATTTGAATTTTTCATAGTATCTTAAAGTATTAAGACCAAATTTACAAAATAATTTTTTATAGTGTCTTAAAATATATCATATAAAATTTAATACTAATTGAATTATATATATAACAACACTCTAAAAAAAAATACAAAGTAGAAGTGTTTAAAAAAAAAAAAAAGAGAGAACATAGAGTTTAAGGTTAAGTAGTTAAAAAAAGAAAATTTAAAGATATGGAAGGCTATCAAGTAGAAATCTTAAAAATTGGAGGGCCTATCCTCATCTCTCATATCCACAAACTCTCTAATTAAATAGTCAAACAGGGTTTCCCTAAGCCTTGAACTCAAAGCCTCATTGTACCTATTTTTAAAAGTGGAGATCAAAGGACCACTATGATTTGCCCCCTTTTAGCCAAGTTATATGGGATTATTTTGTAAAAAAAGATTAGCATATGGATAGAAACCCATGGAAAAAAACAAGAAGACTAGATTTAGGAGTTATCGTTCAACTATGAACCACCTTGTTATGCTTAGGAACAATGTGGAGGAGTGCCACAATAATAAACTTAATCTCGTGTTATTTCGTTGAGTTTAGAAAACCTTTTGACACATTGCCTAACCTTTAGAATAGATTAGAAGAGTTAAAAGTTCATTTCGAGTTGAGAGCTATTGTGATAAGGTTGTACGACAACATTATTGCAAGTCTAGGAACACAGAGGGATGGTCAAAAGAAATCAATTGTAATATAGGATTTAAACAAGGTTGTCCCATATCCCCTATCATTTTTGGTATATGGATTGATAGGTTAGAGTGTTGTTTGGAAGAAGTAGGTTGTGTTGGCCCAACTCTAGCCGATATAGTCATCATCATTTTTCTGTACACTGATGATATCATTCTTATGGCAAGGAGTCTCTATGATCTCGACAAGTAACTAAAAATTCTCAAAGATTTCTTCTCTGGTATGGGTATGACTGTTAACACTAACAAAATGAATGTTACGATAATTAAATCCAAAAATATCACTTACACTAATTTTTTGTATGACAACAATAGCTTGGAGGAATTGACATCATATAAATATATTGGTATCAACTTCATCACAAGCTTAATGGAACTATAGCATTCATAAAAGGATAAATGGAGGGTGGAAAGCTTCTTATGGACTTGAAAACAATTGTAAATCAATGGACCTTTGGCTATGGGATAAGAATAAAATCCTCTTTGAGACTCTTGTCACACTTGTTATCTTGTATTGTTGTGACGTCGTTTGGGGCTGCAACATCTATAGAGAATCATGGAGAAAGATAGAGCAATTCCAAAAGTGTTTTATAACTTATAACCTCAAAATCAAAGGCAATACACCCTATCCTATCATCACCATAGAAGAAAGTATTTTCCCCATTGAGAGCATGGCTATGACTAGGTACCTAATGTACAAGTACAAGATAAAAAAACATGGAAGTCAAGAGAATTCCTAAGATTACTTCAAAATCCAGTCAAAACCACTTACGATCTCAAGCGGGGTTGGCATAAAGATGTCAAGTCTGGGCTAAATCACTAGGGAATAAAGGAAGAGGTCACTTTGCATAATAACGATAATATAAAAGATATTATTACATCTAAATTTAAGGAGAAATTGTGGTGTGATAATAAATTAGAGGATAAAAAATAATTGAGATACTCTAAGGAGGTGATCAACCCTAATCTAGAATATCAATTTGGTCTCATATACCAATTTGGTGTATGACTTGGTCGTGATCTTAAAATTAGATTATTATTATTATTATATTAATGCTAATAAAATTAATATAAATTATTTATTCATTAAATTTAATAATGGAATACAAATATATAATTTAATTATATATTTGTATTCCATAATTAAATTTCATATATATAAGAGTATGAAGTTGTGAGTGGTCATAGGTATGGTCATGAGGTTCACTAAGTGGACCTAGTGAACCTATGACATGGTGCATGTGTTCATGGGATATTATAAATACCCCTAATTTCATTAATTATCCTAGGTGTCCATTTTTTCCATTTCATTTTTAATACCCTTTTACATGACACAACTCTTATAAGCCTTGGATGAGGATTATGCAAATTGACGGACTACCTATTTTTTCCTTGTTTTGATTTAACCAACAAAATGATTGGAGATAATGGAGATTCTAAGAACATTAATTCCTTTGCATCATCCAATGACTTAAAAGAGGCCCAAGTGGTTAACCCAGTCATGCCTTCTCTTCTAATTCCAAAAGCAACAACCAAGCAAAGAGACTAGTAGCAGAGATGTTATATTTTGAGTCATTAGTATATCAGTGTCTACATCACATTCGTTAATCGGGGGGTGGGGGGGATCATTTCTAGAAGCTACATGGGAAAAGCCTTTCACAAAGTAGGTTTTTCTTGTCTTGATCAAATCCTAAATTTTTATGAGTCTCGATTGATGGGAGAATGCACATGTAGCAAGTCAACATGGGAGATGTGGGGATATGTCAAGCTATGTTATACCTAAGAAACTATGTAAACTATTGTAGATGTGAGATTTTCCCATGTCACAAAGAGGGTTTGGGGAATTGAAAAACGAAGAGTAAGAAGAGAATTTGTGGAAAATGAATACATCATGGATCTTGAAGGATGAGGATCAGTCTAGTGTGAAACCACCTATTCAAACAACCCCCTCCCCTCCCCTCCATATCTAAGTCTAAACCTTCCTATATTTATGAGATTATAATATATTAAAAATACCCATTAACCCCTATATAATAAGCAATATATCTAAGACACTTATTCTAAAGTTGGATCTAAAGAATGCCTTTGATTATATCGACTAGGATTTCCTTCGTTTGGTTCTGGTATAGTCAGGTTTCAGCATGCATACTATCAATTGGATAATGGGTTGCATCATGAGTGACACTTTCTCGGTATTGGTTAATGAAGAAGCTTCCATGTTCTTCCACAGCGGCAAAGGTTTGCGCCAGGGTTGTCCCCTCTCCCCACTACTCTTTATCCTTGTTATGGAAGGCCTGAGCTTACTCCTCAAACAAAGCAAGACACAAGGATCTTTGACAGGGGTTAAAGTCACTAGGATGATCAAGATACTTCACCTATTTTTTGTAGACGATGTTTTGATAATGAACAATGACTCCTTATCTAAATGGAGAGAAATAAAAAACATTCTTCAAGTCTTTAGCAGGGCCTCGGGACTGCATATAAACTGGTCAAAGTCCACCTTTCATTTTTCAAACCTCTCTGATCAATCCTTGAACCAGATCAAAGAGCTATTTCCCTATAATTTTATAAATATGTCTGTAGGATTCAAGTACCTGGGATATTTTATTAAGGCAGATTCATATCGGATTGCTGACTGGAACTGGCTCCAAGAAAAAGTGGAAAACATGATTGGGAATTGGTGCAACCGCTGGCTCTCCCTCGGTGGGCGTTATACACTTTTAAAAGTTGTCCTAGAAGGCCAACCTATTTATTGGATGGCATCGACAACTCTCCCTGTGACACTGCTCCATAAGCTTTGTAAACTCTTCTTCAACTTCCTTTGGTCGGGTTTTATTTCCACACATCGTCTCCACCTTTGTAGCTGAGACACTCTTGCAAAGCCAAAACAAAAAGGTGGTTGGGGCCTCAAAAACATCCTCTTCTTTAACTTAGCACTGGCTCCAAATACTCTTTGGCGAGTTCTAACTACATCTGGGATTTGGCACACTGTCATCTTGGACAACTAACTACCACTAGTTTATGTTGCTTCTTGGCTTAGATCGCCTCCTCCCCTTCCCAGATCAGCCTCATAAACCTGGAAAAATATGGCTCGGATGACCTCTCTCCTTTCCCACTCGCTCGTCTGGAACCCAGGGACTGGACACTCAATACATCTTGGACAAGACGACATCTTGGGCATGGGAGAAAAATCATTTTTATCACAACAACTCCTCTCACATCTCCACTCCTCTCATATATATTATCTTTTCCATGCAAAAAATGCGACTGGGATGGACACGATCTCCCACTACTGGCGCTCTCCTGAAGATCTTGGTCTACCCGCTACTCTTGCGGATGAATGGGTATCCTACACAAATGAATTAACAGTTGCAGGTTTAAAGCTACTAGAGCAGGAGGATGCCCCCATTTGGATCGGAGGAGACCTTGTGGACCGCACTACAGTCACAAAAATATACACTGTTATCTCAAATCACCACTGGCCACTATCAACTACAAACTGGATAAAAAAGCTTTGGCGCTGGAACATGTCGTTGAAAATCAAGTTATTTACCTGGCTCTCCTTAGAAAATAAAATAAATACTTGGGATATCCTTTGCAAGAAGGGAAAAATTGGTCCTAGCATCTGCCATCTATGCCGCGGGGAAGAGGAATCTTCCTTTCACATCTTTGTCAGCTGCTCTTTTACTAGAAGGGTCTGGGATAAGATCTCTGTGTCTCTTCAGTTACACTTAAAATGGGACGGACCTACCTTACAAGAGTGCTATAATATCTGGAACAACAATCATTGTACACATCGCACGCTGCCTCCCCTCACATCCTAGTACATTTGGTTGCAACGAAACAATACCATTTTCAACAATGCACTCCCCTCCATTACTGCAATAGTTCATAAAACCCTGGGTTCATACACCAGATGGAGCTCAACACTTCAGAGACAAAGAACTATTAAACCAAAGCCTGAGATTGTTCTCATTGAGGGTTTGCCAACAGGTTGGTTCGATGGGGCTACTCAGGCAAATGGCCTCAACTGTGGCATTGGAGGATACCTAAAGATCTCCAATAACTCACACTTATGTTGGACTCTAAACTGTGGAGCCGACACTAATACAAAGGCAGAACTGATGGGGGCTTGGGCAACACTTCTCTTGGCCACAAGGTTGCATATTTTAGACTTACAGCTCCTTGGAGACTCTAGAATAGTGATTGATTGGTTAAATTACAAAGGAAAGCTTCAGGTTTCCTCTCTACTTGGCTAGATGGATAGAACTCGCGAGCTTCAACATAAGTTCCGGCACCTTACACTCCTCCACACTCCGCAGGAAAACAACAAGAAAGCGAACACCCTCTCCAAGACCGCCCTTCAAAAATAAGCCAGACTCTTTTCTTATAACCATTGGCTTGAAAATCATGAAGGCCCAACAAGAAGCATAAACTTCTATTAGTTTCTTCCAAGCTTCTTGTTTCCGTTCAAATCACCAATTTTTTGTATCATTTCTGATCTTGCCTCTGTATTTCTGCAAGAGTGAAATTGGCTTTCCTGTAGATTACTTTCTGCCGAAACTTTTTGAGTTTTTTTTGGCTTCGATCTATGGCCTCATCTTGGGGTACAAATCACAACCACTATCTGGCGTGCATCCATCTAGCGTGCATCCATGTGAAAGTGGAATCTTGTTATTTCGATATAACAAAGATGTAATACAAATTATTTAAATATAATCGTGAAATTTTTCAACTGGAAAAAAAAAAAAACAATATATTGTTTTTATTTTTTAGAATTTTAAACCCTTCAATATAAATCGACGTGATATAATATTACTTAATTAATAAAGTTGGGTATGATATATTTTGTTAAATTTGTTTAAGACTTCCACCTAACCCTAACTACAATCATGGGAACATAAGTATAAAAAAATTATAAAAAGCATCATGTCATTATGATTAAGATTAACAATAATCAAAATTAAAATAATTACGGACCAACATTATTTTAGTATTCATTATTTTGAAAATCAATTACCAAAATTAAAAGATAGCTAACTTATTTAGAATTTTAGAATTTTATATTTTTGGAGCCAAACATATAAAATTAAACCTTTTTTTACTTTTAAAAACCTAAAATATTTCAAATTAATCTATAAAATAATCTTTTATTAAAATATAAAAATTTCATTTAAAAAATGCAATATCAACATATGAAACCCTACTTCTTTTGTATTAAAAACAAACGAGGATCCCACTTCTTCTCCGTTAAAAAATATGGACCGAAATAAGATAAGGTCCTCCCATAAGAAGTGAGGATCATATTTATTTTGTGTTAATAATTCTAAAAAAATAAGATATTGATACTTAGAATCTTTATCACCATGTAGTGATGTTTGAATGCATTTGAAAAGCTTTTATTTGAATAGAGTTAAAATTTTGTTATTTATATTAACAAAAACTAACTTGCATATTCTTTGCTCACGTTCCAGGAGGTTGCCCATGCGCGCACCTGGTGCATCCCCTCCCTCCCTCCTGCCCTCATGCCATGGCCCCAGGAGGGGGCCCTGAGACTCCCCCCCACCTCTCCCTCTTGAGATAGTTTCTTTCAGAAAACTGGTCGCAGCCAGCAGCGAACGAACTGCCTCAGAGATGCAGCAAAAATTCATCAAAAAACTGGATAGTATTCCCTCAGTGGCCCTCCCAATAGAAGAAACATTCAAATTTTCTTTGAACCTTGTTGAACGAGGACTCATTGGCTAGTTCACGGGCCTATGGCCTTTTCCCAAAGCTGTAGATGCATGGGTCCAGAGGAACTGGAGCCCCCTTGTAAAAGAAGGCATCAAAAGCCATCTCGTCGGTAGGGGATTCTGCGCATTTGTCTTTGACATCACAGAGGACAGAAACCTCATATCGAGGAATGGACCATACTTTATGGGCCCTCAAGGTCTGTACCTGAACAAATGGTCTCCAGACTTCGATCCGACACAATAGGTGCCCTCAATCGTACCGGTATGGGTGTGCCTACCCCATCTTCCCTTGCATTGTTGGAATCCGAAGTCTCTGGAATCCATTGGGAACACTCTCGAAAAATACATCGACAAAGCAAACAGAAAGGATTAGTATTCCTACGACAGAATATGTGTCGAAGTAGATCCGGAGGTGGGGCTCCCATAAGCCATTCAACTAAAGGTCGCAGACTGGTCTCACATCCAAGAACCGGATTACGAACAACTTCCATTCAAATGCAGGTATTTCCATGGCTACGAACACTTCGCTAGGCATTGCAAAAAGAAGGTAGAAGAAGAGGGGGAGAACTCGAAAGGCGAACAATGGACACAGGTCCAGAAAGCAGCCCCGTCAAAGAATAACAACGGATTCAAAGGGAAAGGGGCATCAAAAGGGCCTAGCACCCCTATTCCAGGGAAATCTTCTAGGGAAGGAAGCTCAGCCCCTCCAATCCCAAAGGCTCCTAAAAACCCCTTCGAAACCCTCAGCAACCCTTCAGAAATATCTGATCCAGTGATTGAAGAACTTGAGCAGCAGACCCTTCCTCCCGTAGTGGGGAAAAACAATGGCGAGGCAGCCCAATCCGGTTCCCCAATCGGAACCTCCTCCTCCCCTTCCTACGCAGAAACAATAAAAAAGAAACCCCCGGAAAACTCCAGATCTTCGAAGGATGAGTCTTTCGAGAGACCCTCAAAAAGAGCAGGGAGAAAATCTCACAAAGAAGCAAGAGGAGAAGAAGTGGAGAGGCAAAAAATGCAAGGAAGCCAATCCACCATTGAGATGTCCATTAGAAGAAATACCAGAACAAGGCCTCCCAAGGGAGGGCCTACCCACTCCAACCCCAGCAAATAATGTGTATAGTCTCTTGGAACTGCAGAGGCTTCAAGAATCCATTGAAGACCGAAGCAGTCAAAGACCTACTGAAAATTGACCCTCCTGAGATCTTCCTGCTCCAAGAGACCAAAATTGAAGGGGACACCCTTCTTGAAATCAACAATCATAAATGGAAGAAAAATGTTGGGAAAGCCATCAGCGCAAGAGGTTCCTCATGTGGGCTCGCAACCTTGTGGGCGAAGGACAAGTTTCATTTAGAAAATTCTTTCGAGGCCCAACACTGGATTTTCACTAAACTCCGACATACTTCAAGTAAGATTTCTCTTTCGCTCTTCAATCTTTATGTACCTATCCTGTACTCTAAAAAGAAAGATTGTTGGCAATTGTTATCATATTTTTTAGAAATCTTCTCTCCCTCAAACATAATTATAGTTGGAGATCTAAATTTAGTATTTGATCTGAAAGAAAAGAGAGGAGGCAATAGTGGCAGGGACCAAATGCTCCCTTTCCTCGAGGAGCTAGTCCATCAGTGGGACCTCCTTGATTTCAAGCCTTTGAAAGGACTTTACACCTGGACAAATAACAGATTAGGGGTTGATCACATCTCTGTACGCTTGGATAGATTCTTAATCCAGAGCTCGTTCCTACAAGAAAGAAGGATAATCTCTACCAAGATTCTCCCAAAACTGACTTCTGATCACAAACCTATCCTCTTGAATATGGAAGAAGAAGAAAATATGGGCCCAATTCCTTTCTAGTTCAACCCCCTTTGGATAGATAAGGAGGGCTTCCTGGAAACTGTTCAATCTTCTTGGTCCTCTCATGTCTCAGGGTCTCCAAGCTTTGTGTGGGAGCATAAATTAAAGGCAACAAAACATGCACTGAAAGCTTGGGTTAAAAAACCCATCATAAAGCCCCTTAGCCTCAGAAAAGAGGCATTCCATCAGCTATCAGACTTGGAAGTGAAAATGGAGTCCAAGGCCATCTTCAAAACAAATCTAGAGAAAGAACAAGTTTCCCAAAACAAAACTTTATGTGCATTTCAACAAGAAGAAGAATATTGGAGGCTCAAGTCTCGAAGCTTGTGGATAAAAGATGGAGATCGTAACACTTCCTACTTTCACAGGCAGTGCAGAGCCCGCCTCTCTTGTAACCACATTTCTTAAATTGCGTCCTCAGATGGAACGGTACACAAGGTTTTTGAATAGCTCAAAGAGGCAGCAGAAAAACACTTCCAGAGCCTATACCAGGAAGAAGACTTTGGCTACGAAGAGACTATCTCATACTACCTCTCACAAATTCCCTCTCTAATAAGCAGGGATGACAACGTAGATCTCATGAAGTTGTTTACTGAAGAAGAAATCTGCAATGTCATCTGGTCCATGGAGCCCAACAAAGCCTCGGGGCCAGATGGTTTCTCAATCCATTTTTACAGAGCTTGTTGGGATATAATCAAGATCGACCTACAAAAGATGATCAGAGATTTCCATAAAAGAGCCAAGGTAGGGAGCAACACCAACTCCACCTTCTTAGCTTTAATTCCCAAAGAAGTTAACCTAAGCTCCTTTGAAAGATTCAGGCCCATCTCACTCTGCAACGCTTCCTACAAAATTATGTCCAAACTCCTGGCAAACAGAATAAAGCCTCTGCTAGAAAACCTCATTTCCCCCATGCAAGGTGGTTTCGTCAAAGGAAGACATATTCTCAACAATGTAATATAGGTTCAAGAAGCCATGCACTCCAGTCACCAACAACAAGAGCAAGGGATGTTGATAAAGCTCGACATGGAAAATGTTTTCGACACGGTAAACCTCTCCTTCCTTTATAAAGTCCTTCTCTCTTTTGGTTTCTGCTCAAATTTTGTTAAATTGATCAAAGCTTGTACCAAAAAGCCCTGGATAGCCCCCCTAATGAATGGGAGACCAGTAAATTACTTTCAAGCCTCAAGGGGATTAAGGCAAGGCTTCCCTCTTTTCCCCTTCCTGTACATCTTGATGGCAGACACATTAAGTAGGAAGTTGACTGCTAAAAAGAAGACTGGCTCAGTGCCAGGTATTAGACTGACGAAGGGCCTTGATCCAATCAACCATGCCCTCTTTGCAGACAACTCCCTCATGCTGGGAGGAGCTTCCATAAAGATTGCAAAAAACTTCAACGAAATTCTTCAAGGCTTCTGCATTATCTCCAGAGTGCTCATCAATAAAAGGAAAAGTGCAGTGTATGGCTGGAATGCAGATCAACAAACAATTCAAAGAATTGCCCAATACATGGGGTTCTCGGGCTATGCTTCATGGGAAAAAATAAAGTATCTTGGACTCCCCTTAACTCTGGGGCCCAACAAGTCTTCATTGTAGACAGAAATCATAACAAATTCAAATCAAAAATCACAGTCTAGGGTGGAGAGTGGCTCTCAAACGTAGGGAATCTCACCCTCATAAAATCGATCTTGTCCTCCTTACCAATCTATCAGGCCTCCTTCCTTCTTGCTCCAAAGGCGATCATGTCACGGATTACAAAAATAATTAGAGACTTCCTCTAGAGAGGAGGTAAAGGTAATCTTAAGAAATACCACCTGGTCAATTGGGATACGATCAAACGCCCTTATTTTGATGGTGGCTTACAGGTAAGAGACCCTGAGCTCGCAAATCTGCCTTTGGGGGGGGGAATCCTTTGGAACCTATATGCAAATCGAAGGCATCCTGTAAGCAATATTTTAAGGAATAAATACCTTGATGGTGCTCCTCTGAGAAATCTCCAAGCAGAAAGCACCCCCAAAGGCACTCAAATTTGGAACCTTTGTTGTCATGGCTTAGCCTCCTTCCAAAAGAACCTCTACTGAATCTTAGGGAATGGAAAAAACACAATGTTGTGGCAAGACAACATCATGGGCAATGCACCCCTCAATGCCTCAGGCGAACTTAAAGGAATCCGCGAGTGGCTCTCCCAACGCGGATTTATCAAACTCGCAGACATCTCTGCGTGGGACGCTTTAGGAAGCTGGAAAGCATGGGACCTCTCAGGCGTTCCAAAACACTTGCAAATGCATAAATCGATCCTCCTGGCGACGTCAACGGATTCAGCTCCAGTTCATCTCCTCTTTCCAGATAAATGGGGATGGGGCAAGTCTGGCTTTTATTCCATAGCTCAAGGATACGTTTTACATCAAACCCCCCAAGATCCTATTGAGCCAACAATTCTCTGGAAACAGGTCTGGGATCCCCTAGGACTACCGAAAGTAAACTTCTTCTGTTGGGTTCTAATGCACATGAAACTATTAAGAGGTGAAAATCTAACAAAAAGAGGCATCATTGGCCCCCACAGATGCCCGATGTGTTGTAATGCCCCGAAGACAACGAATCATCTTTTCATGGACTGTTCTTTTGCTCAAGAAGTATGGAAGATCTCTTTCCAAGGCCTCAACATCACCGCTCCGAATCAGATCTCAATGGTAAATTTATTTTCCTCTTGAAAGGCACGCTACCCTCAAGAGATACAAAACAGTGCAAACTGGAAAAGAATTTGGCAGGCCATCCCCAAATACATTTACTGGAAACTATGGCTGGCCATAAACGATCAAATCTTCAACAATACGATGCCTTCCCCCCCCTTCAGTAGTTGTGAAAGCAAAAACTCTACTTCTCGAAACAGTGGCAAACTACTCCTTAAAGAATGAAAAAACTCTCCTTCCTAAAGAAAAGAAATGGATTGGCACTTTCACCTACCGAGACAGAAAACAAATCTCTGCTCTCCCCTATCTCAGTCTAGGTTGGCGTCTGCGAGACAAGGACGCAATCTTTCAAGACTGGTGGAGGAGGCAAGGCATAGCCTAAGTCTTTTTCGATGGAGCCTCCAAAGGAAACCCAGGGAACACAGGAGCAAGCAGAGTGATTTACTCGGATGGATCTCGAAAAGACAGGTTCAGTTGGGGTCTAGGAAAGAGAACAAATAACCAAGCTGAAATCCTCGGGCTACTCAAAGCTTGTCAAATAGCACGGGAAAATGGCATAAAAGAAATACAACTCTTTGGAAACTCCAAAATCCTGTTTAAGATCTTAAATACAAATGATCATCTCAGCAACCCAGTGATCAACAAGACTCTACTAAGGATTCAACAAATACTGCAAGATTTCTCCTCTTCTCGCTTTTTCCATATCCTGCGTGGATTGAATAAGGAAGCAGATACAAAGGCGAATATAGGTTGCCTCTTACCCCTAGGTGTGCTAAACAAAAATGACAAAGACCCCCAGTGGATTCGCATCCCGTAGTTTGAGCTTTATCTCTCCTCATATCATTGTAAGAATGAGAAACGTTGCACATATTAAGTGAGAAACTATTCCCATGTAATGATAGTTGATTAACCGGTTGCAATTTTCAATAAAAATACCCATTTTAGTTAAAAAAAAATGTTATTTATATAAAATTTTTAATTTATATTGGGTAACCATATTTTATAATATTATTTTTAAATGGTTATTTATATTTTATAATATTATTTTAAAATAACTTTTAAATGATTATTTATATGGAATTGTTAATTTATATTGTGTAACAATATTTTATAATATTATTTTAAAATAAATTTTTTAATTGATTAGAATTAGTATTTTATTATTTATATAAGATTGTTAATTTATATTGTATAATGATATTTTATGATATTGTTTTAAAATAAATTTATTTAATTAAAGTTAAAATTTTATTATTTTCATAATATTGTTAATTTATAATAAATATATTAAAAATTCTCTTTTAATAAAATTTTCTTAAAAAATTTAAACCAAGAAGAAGATAAGGTCTTCCACAAAAAAAAATGAGGATCTTATTTATTTTGTGTTAAATATTATAGAAAAATAAAAATAGATGATAAGGTCCTTTCACAAGAAATGAGGATCTTATTTATTGTGTTAAAAAGGATAGAAAAATAAAAATATTTATCTAAATCAAAAGATAAGTTCCTTCCACAAGAAATGAGGATAGCAAATGAGAATGCTATGTTAAAAATTACCCAAAAAAAAGATATTTATAATTAGAATCTCTATCACCATCTAGTGATGTTTGAATGCATTCGAAAAGCTTCTTATTTTACTATATTTTTAAAACTTTGTTATTATTTATTATTTATATAAGATTGTTAGTTTATGTGGTCTATGATATTATTTTAAAATATAAAAAAAATGAAGATTTTAGACTTAACTTTTGTTGTTTATATTAGACCACGCAGTTCCCTTCACGACATTTCGAGTTCTCGCAGATAGCACAAGGACCTCTATCACTCCCTCCACGTGTACCAATGGTATCCGAGTAGGCACCGCTTATCCAATTAGGAATTTGTACTAGATATCAGTCTATCTATACAGTTTTCTTAAGCACATGTCAGTCTATCTATACAATTTTCTTAACACCCAAGCACCGTAAGCTTGGAGATCAGCTATTCTAGCTTCAAAAAACATGGCGACTGCTGTCGGATGTTCGCACGTTGTAGCGCCAGTTGTGTTTGCAGGGGCATTTTCTTCAGCAAAATCTCGGTTTTTCTCACCAACTAACAGCCTTTCGTTGGGCGTCTGCAATGGCAGCAGAGTGAGCATGTCTGCCGAATGGATGCCTGGCCAGCCCCGCCCTCCTCATCTCGACGGATCAGCCCCTGGGTATGTGTTCAAAGAGTTTTTATTGCCACTTATGTTTCTTATTACAAGACTGAGATGAGTTTTGGTTTTTGAATTATTATTATCAGATGGGTTTCAAGCTTTAACAGAGTGCTGTATATTTGCAGAGATTTTGGATTTGATCCACTGCGTTTGGGCGTCATACCTGAGAACCTCGAACGCTACAAGGAGTCCGAGCTGATTCATTGCAGATGGGCAATGCTTGCAGTTGTAAGTACTCATTGTATTACACAGTGTTTCATGTTTCATCTAATAAAATTTTGGCTTCTGTATTGTTTCTATGTAGATCATGTGTGGTTGCTGTCTTATGCATCTCATTTGATAATGTCTGTTTCCTCTCATATTCATAAATCCTTAACTGAAAGGATTAGCAAAATTAGATATGACGCATCTGCTTTTAACATGCAGTTGACCAGGTTTTATTCTTATGGTCTGTTCCTGTACCTTCACATAGCCATGGAGCCACATAGAAGTAAAGGTTGAACTTTTGTTAATGGGAAGTTATGGCCTTCGTTAAGATATTATGGAGAAAAGTGGTAATCCATCACAACTCGCCCAAGTTTAAAGAAGAAATTTATTCACGGTGTGTTTAGGAGCTGTTTGTTTGTACTATGTGGAAAAATGTTGGAAAAGTGTTTCTTGTAAACACAGATATGCATTGGATGGTGCAGCTACATGCTACCTATTTTAGAGTGCACAATAGTAAGATATGTAAGCAAAGTGCAAAATGGTAAAATATGTAAGCAACAAAAATTTCAAGGAGGCATAACATAATACAATCTTTTATTATTAAAATTAAATAAAACCAGAAACCACAACAGAGTTACTCTGTTTGTTATATCACAATCTCAGAAATGTCATTGGTTTGCATGCAGGCTCAGCCTATTCAGATTTACCCCATCTCATTTTCCGTAACCCCATAGCCTTCCTTTTCAAATACAGCTAGTCCTCAGATTCTTCTTGGATATGCAATCCCCTTTGCTTGGACCTTCTCTTGATCCTCTCCATCTACCCCAAATCGCCTTCCTCTTCAGTTATCCCTAGCTGTGAATTGTTGAGCTACTCAAAGCTGTCTTCAAATGAATTTAAATATTATTTTTATAGGCCTTGAATCATGGAGTTCACTGATCATAATTACCCATGTTAACGAGGTCCACATCATTATTAGTTGATCATAGCTGATCATGTCAACTCAGTCCACATCATCACTGATCATTGGCTGTCATGTGGAATCTAACAAACATACTCCTAAATTTATGAGTCTCTGCCTTGTGACCCTTTTATCATTTTGTTGCTAAATACTAGGAACTACTGCTGGAATTCAACAAAATGGTAAAAACTAAATTATTTTTTTTTCAACTCAGTCCACATCATCACTGATCATTGGCTGTCACGTGGAATCTAACAAACATACTCCTAGATTTATGAGTCTCTGCCTTGTGACCCTTTTATCATTTTGTTACTAAATACTAGGAACTACTGCTGGAATTCAACAAAATGGTAAAAACTAAATTAATTTTTTTTAAAGTGATGTAGGGTTGCCATCTACTCAGGAATGCTCCAGCATCATTGTAGGTAGCAATGATAGCAATTTACATAAATAAAAAACAGTACCTAGTATGAAAAGGGCATGTAGGCTTAGGGGTAGAGTTATGTAGCTTGATCTTAAAAAAAAGAGTCAAAATCATAATTTTATTCACGGTGTTTGTTTAGATTTTTAAATGCTCTGAAAAGTGTCTCTTGAAAGAGATTATATATGAATTGAACTGTTGGAGGTAGCAATCCATGCCATGAGTTTAACCAGTGCTTAGTCTGGAAAGGGCATGTAGCTTAGTCATAGAGCAGTTTATTGGCTGAAGCTGGAATTAATAAATGAGTATTTGATATGGAAAGGAATTATATATGCATTGAATTGTTGGAGGTAGCAATCCACACCATGAGTTGAACCAGTGCTTGGTATGAAAAGGCCAGGTAAATTAGTCATAGAGCAGCACCCTGGATGAAGCCGGAATTAATAAAAGAGTTTTGTTAATTTATAATATCTCTTAGTTATTTTATTTGAAGTGTTATGGTTATTCCCTGCATTCCAAAGCATTGTATACCTCATTTGAGGTTTATACTGTCCAGCCTCTCCCAGTAGAGCTCAGGATCATTTCCATAGAAAGGACGATTTGGAACATGCCAAGTTAACAATGCCCATTCGTGGACCTCCCAAGCCATGGAGGCAACTAATAATTAGTTTGGCTTCAAAGGAAAAACTGTAAACATAACAAACCTATTATACTAACATATTGGGTTAGGATTTTAATCCAACTCATTTATTGCATGTCATCCCTATCCAGTAATTACTTGTCTGCTTGTCTACTCAGTGTTGCTGATATCAATCAAACAAATTTGTGGGTTCCATCTTTAAGATATATGATTTTCTTCTTGAAATATGTTATGTTTTGTTGATTGTTGCAGCCAGGAGTGTTAATACCTGAAGCGCTGGGACTGGGCAACTGGGTTGAAGCTCAGAAGTGGGCTGCAATACCTGGCAACCAAGCAACCTATCTGGGTGCCCCTGTGCCATGGGGATATCTTCCCGTCATTCTTGCTGTAGAGTTTCTTTCAATTGCATTTGTTGAGTCCCAAAGAAACGGGGAACCAGACCCTGAGAAGAGAAAATATCCTGGTGGTGCATTTGATCCTCTTGGATTTTCAAAGGACCCTGCCAAGTTCAAAGAATACAAAGTAAAAGAGATAAAAAATGGTAGGCACTCATCCTCATTTCAGTTAGACATCAATAAATTCTCATTGGATTTAATTTTTGAGTAAAACTATAATATTCCAACAATAGCAAAATAGACAATGAAGGCTGGTTGAATTAAGATTCCATCGTTAGTTTCGCTTAGAATTTTCACACAGCGGACACAATAGAAGCTAAGGTATTTTCACCAAAACTTGTACGATTGCTTGCATATGAAATTACATATTTGCAGACAAATTGTGCCAAAACTGACAGCTGAGAATGAGTATTGTCCTTTAGCCAAAAATATGCCAACCCCAAAAAGGATTGCACACTCTAAATTAGTCAGATTCATAAAAGTAAGGCTCCCAGCTAAAAATGGACATTAAATCTTAAACAGATTTATGGGATCATTCTGAGAAGCAATTCATATACTGGATGATTTTGGGTTGCAAGATTTCTAAACATGTATTTGTTCTCGGATTGGAATAGTTTTGATCGTGAACGCCATATGAGACTTACTTTGACATAACACAGTTCTGTGGCCATTGATATGCGGAATGATTCTCATCACTAACATATGTGCTATAAATGCTTTTAGGTCGTCTTGCACTCTTGGCATTCGTTGGATTCTGTGTTCAAGCTTCAGCGAACCCTGGAACAGGACCTTTGGAGAATCTAGCTACTCATCTCTCTGATCCATGGCACAAAAATATTGCTGAGATTATAATTCCTAGATCTGTAATGCCATATTAAATTCAGATTTTAGTGTAGTTGTTACGGGTTTGTGAGCTGAAAGGGCTAAATTGTGTCTCGTCTGTATATGGTTACATTGTAGAATGTTTGTCTTATCTGCCTATCACGAGATGTACTCTTGTGCACTAGCTGACATATTGAATGTATGTATAACAAAATAGGGAATTATATAACAGTGTATTATAGAGATTTAGATACAAAATAGAGCTATGGATATTATTCTCTTTAAACTATACAAATGAACCATTGTATCTTGCTTAAGGAACACGCCCACAAGCCTTTTTTTTTCAAACAGTGAAAGCGCATTCATCCAAAATTGTTGTTTATACCATTCCACAAATTCACATAACAACTGCCATATTGTTGTCATCTTTATAGTTTCTTTTCATCAAATATATGATAAACACTTTTTTTCAATCTTTATTATAGCTTTGAACTCTTCCCTTTGTTGTGTTGTTATGAGAGGTGTTTTTTATAGCTTAATATGAAGGAAATGTGTAATTCTTTCTGTGTTCAAATGTGTAATTCTTTCTGTGTTCAACATGACATGGAAAGTCAACACAAAACATTTAAAATAATATTAATCACAAAAAAAATTCAAGTCCACCATATATATATATATATATGAGATTAATATTATTTTAAATGTTTTGTGCCTACTCTCCATGTTATATAAAGTGATTAAAAGTAAGAAAATTCTTGTGTTATATAAAGTAATTAAAAGTAAAAAAATTCTTGTGTTATATAAAGGGATTAAAAGTAAGAAAATTCTTGTGTACTAGGGAGATGTGTAATTTCTTTTGTGCTCAACATAGAGTTGATACATGATATTTAAAAAAATATTAATGACAAAAAAATTTCCATGTAGACCATAAATAAAACGTCAATTTTATATATGTATGTGTGTCTATGTTTAAATGTTAAAAAATGTGTATTCCATCAAGGTCACGGCAAGACACCAAAGTCTACGGAGGTATACATACCCTACCCCCTTTGGATTTGAACTTGTAGGAAACACATTGCTTTATATATATATATATATATATATATATATATATAAAGCAATGTAATCAATTGAGTTTAACTTGGGTGGTTGGGAGGAATGATTGTTATCCTTCCGGCCTAAGTTCAATTCTAGCAAGTGACATGTTAAGTTCATTATATATAAAAGTAAAAAAATTATTATGGTTCTTCAATTATCAACATGGAGTTGACACAAACTAGAAATCAGCTTGTTTTCTTTGTGCGATTTCGTCAAACACTTTGACGACAAGATCAATTCCTCTTCACGCAAGACTTTCTTTGCTACCCAACTCAACCCGTGGTTTCTATTGTGTTTAATGTGTCATATGGAATGGTTTATATCTCTTTATGACTCTCAGTTCATTGGTTGTTATGTAATTGCGGTTGTTTAGTTTAATGCAGCTCAACTCATTGCATCATTTTGACAAACAGTTTGTGTGCACTTGTTGTAGATTGCATTTATACATATATTTATGGTGTATTTGATGATTATGATAGCATATAATTTGTCATGAATACACAGGAATGAATTATAAGAAAGTTACTAAGAGCTAAATCAAGAATACACCAAAATACCTCTATAATCCTTGATGTATGGTGTTATGTGAATTCTGGTGTTATAATAATCTAGGAATTGTTGCAGTTTCTTGCAATATGTATTTGGCCCTCAACAAAGATAAGAAAGCAAACTAAAATTATTGGTAATCATTCACAGCTCTGGTTTGCAACAGGTACCAATATTTGGGACTTGCACACTTACTATTCCTTCTTAATTTATAACAACATCAATACAAAGAAACTCAATATAGAATGCAACAATAAATACAGGAACCTGTTATGTATATGTTGGTTGTAGCGGATTACAAGCTTGTAAAAACCCTTGTATGCAACCACAATTAATCAATAGACATCGCTCATATAATGGAGGACTCGTTCCCAACTTAAAGACAGCTCTATGATGAGAAATAACTCGATCTTCAGCAATAGGTTCAGCCTCAGACTGAAGGTGCAACCCAACAAGAATTTAATCCGCCCAACAAGTAATAACTCATTCCCATCAAGCAATTACTCAGCACCAACTATGAATTTTCGTCCAGGTGATGAAGAAATTGGCCAGAATGCAGAACCCTCAACTCAACATCTAGAAATTGGCCCCCACAGTCACATACGCGACACCTATTTCACAAAGAATGGTTGTCATACCTAGGTCGACCCTCTTGGGTAAAAACTTAACCTTGAGGATGAGTAAATCGGCCCACAGTTGTAGATTTCGCCCCAGCTATCAATAAACTCGTCCATCTATGATGGAATTGACCCCTTCCATAAATATTTCAGACCATGAGCAAGAGGAAATGCTTATCCAAGGGAGTGCACTCGTACCATGAATGAATATCCAGTCGCCAATGAAAGAACTTGACCCACAGTAAATAACTCAGTTATTGAATTAAAACCACTATCATCGAAGAGGATTCTCTACCAAATGAAGATGAAATCGACCCCAATGAAGAACGATGAAGAAATCAATCCTAGGGTTTGTCACCAAAACCCTCAAAACTCCAAGCTTTAAGAGCTCTCCAAGCCAAGAAACCTAATACAAAATAATCAATCCACATAATGAGATAATAGAGGCCCCTATGTCTCCTCTCCTTTATAGTCCTTGTGTTCACATTTTCTCTCCAAGTGACTTTTTCTTTATTTTATTATTCCTTGATTAAATCACTTAATTAATAAATAAACCATTTTAACTCTAAAAAGTGATTCATCCATCCTTATGGCTTCGTTGGCCACTGAAAGTCACTTCTCATCATCTTATCTTGTAGTGTTCTTCTTCCTGATTCCGATGAGCTATTACACTAAGAGGTTTCTCCAAGTAATATGCCTGTTATGACCTTCTTGGTGAATTTAATTAAAATATGACCCATAATAACTCAAAATTACAGAAATCGTCAGAATGCAAGGGAACCAAAGCCAAGATATGCAGAATGGATCGTGATGATGAAATATGATGAATGATGCAAGTCAGGCCCAATAAAACCCCTCAATATCTCTCGAACTTGCTGTCACCCCTATCTGGCTACTTTGTTAGGCATAACACTATGTAATGTAATAATGTCCCAAAATAGGGATATTATATATATATATATATATATATATATATATATTGTAAGTTTGTAATTGCTAGAATCTAGATTGGTTGATGCTTGAATGATTTTATATATATATATATAATCATTCAAGCATCAACCAATCTAGATTCTAGCAATTACAAACTTACAAATATAAACCAACATACAAATTTTTAAGCCATATAAAATAAAGTAGACCATTAACTTATGGAATGAAATGAGTAATAATAACATGATTCATGACTAAATAGTATGAAGACCGAAAGGTCCAAAACAATAAACTTTAAACTTAGCTAGTTTCTAAATACTATGAATATGTCATCTATAGACTATGACATATAAAGCAATGAAAAAGGAAAAACATCAAACAACTATCCCATCCTCCTTCCACCACAACGATTGTGGTGTGGACCTCCTCATGGTGGTAGTGGAGTCTCCCAAGAAGGACAAAACTGTGCAAAAGTAGATGCAGACGGTTGTGGCGGAAGTAAAGATGAAGCCCCTAGTGTTGTACTTGGAATCCTCGACATGGGGACCATGGAAGTGGATGGGGGTGGCATCTCAACATGAGCATCATCATCCAAAGGAGCATTTTCCAATTTCTCTAAAACCAATACTCCATCCTCCAAATTATCCTCCTTTGGATTGTTGTCCCAATGCTTCAATTTTTTATCCATCTTCTCCTCCTCACATTAATGGGACAACAATCACAATTTGTAATGAGCATAAACCAAGCTCTCTGCCCGACCTACATTCAAACTATTTCTTTTGACACTATGGATGGAACTGTAGGTGCTCCAACACCTCTCTGCATAAGAAGTGTTCACCACCTATGAAAGCACCCGTGTTGCCAAACATTGCAACTATGGGGCAACACCACTATGCATGTTCCACCACTCGAGAGAATTAAAATTCCCTCAATATCTAATTGCAAGGTTCGTCCCAAAGGCACCATGGATAAGGATGTATTGGCTCAATTGTCTCTGTATGGTGTCACACTCCTCCTCGTTTGGGACCATTTTTTCTAATGTTGTCATATAACCATTTTGAACCTTTGGATATTGGTGTGGTTTTTTCTTGGACCCACGACCAAGTGTTAGTGATGAAAGCCATGATACATAATAGTATTTAAGTGTTAGCACATATGCTAAGGCATGTAGTGGAATATTTAACATTTCCCACCATTTTCCCACCTCTACACAAATATGATTATACAAGTTGACATATATAGGCTCAACAATGTCTTTAATCTTCCCCAACATGCTATCCATTTTCTCATACACCTCCCCAATGATTGGTCAATCTGAATCTGCAAATTTGATCATGTTATAAATTGGCTTGGTGAATTGCAACACATACTGAACCTGTGACCAAAACTGATTGTCAAGAACTGTCTCCTTCACTGCAATAGCATCTTCTCTATCGATGCTCATTTCATCCCATGCATCAATCATCACATAGCACCCAAATCTTGTCTCACCTTCAATAGGTACCTTAAGGTGATGTAATAGCTGGAAAATCTAGTTTTTGCAACCTTAAGTAGTTGCAACCTGGAATAAGTGTCATTTAAGTAATTGACCGTTGTATGACATGTGACAAATTTGATGAGTTGCTTCCCTCTTTTGTACAAGTCATTAATCCATCCACATTCTTTATGCTTGACAATATCATGCAAAAAAAGGTTCAAAGTGTGCACCAAACACCTAGACCAAAATATGTGTGGATGAGATCGCTCAATGATTTTACTTGTTCCCTTACAGTTTGTTGCATTACTGATGATTACTTAGATCATATTAGAAGGGACAACATCATTAATGGTTTTCAATAGGATCTCTGCAATGTTTTGAGAAGATGCAATGATTGAGGAGGAGTCATGTGCTACAAGAAACATTGCACCGTTAGCAGAAACACAAAGAACATTGATCAAATGTTGGTTTCTAACATTTTTCCAACCATCTGATACAATGGATACCTCAAAGTCCCCCCAATCACCTATAAACCGTGTTAGAGATCTTTGAATTTTTTCTCTTTACCTGTCAAGTAACATAGTTCTAGCTTTCTCATAGGAGGGGCTCTTATATCCTTTAAGGGATTTGTTAATTCCTTTGACAAGATCATGGCAATAGGGGGAGCGAAGCACATTGAATGGGATACCACAAGCATAGAGAAACCATACCACTTTTTCAACCACCTCATCCCTACCTCCAATATTGATGCATGAGCATCGCTCCATCTCAGCAAATGCGCCAGTGCATCAGCAAGCAAGCGCATCATCACACAAGGAGGAACGGGTTCCAAGGGAAGAGAGGCGCCAACCCTCTCATTTTGAACCCAAATTTAATTTTTTAATGAAAATTCAATGTAATTAAATGTTTGATGGCTCAAGGAAAACCAAGCCACTATATGTGTACAAGCGAGTTATTGTAATATATAGAGTCGTCTTTAATGGTTGACAATAAGTGGGATCTAGATCCGATTTGGACTAGATTCCAATTGAATGTAATTCAATGTGAGTAGGTAGATGCAGGGAAGGCTCGAGGAGCCCCTCTTTGGTAAAAAAATATCTTGTATCAAAATTCATTAGAATATGAGTAGATGAGAGAGTTGAGAGAGCTCAAGTGAGAAGAGGAGAGAAAGTGTTGAAGATTTTGTTGCAGTCCATCCTTTGTAAATCTTTGTACAGAAGCATTCAGATATAATACAAAATCATTTTTTCCTGCCTATGAGGTTTCTATGTTTTTTATGTGTAATGAATGTTTATTTTTTGAATGTTTCTTTGTATATGTGTGTATGTTGTTAGATGCATATTTTCTCCCTTTGCAGGAATTAGATAGACTTATCTATCTTTGTGGATTTTTTAGTAGTTCTGGGCTCTTAAGCTTCTGCAAGGAGTGCACACTATAGTGGTTGAAAATTGTATGAAGTCAGTGTAAGGAGTGCACTTGAACTCTGTGGCAAGTTCAGAGAAGAGTGTGCCAGGTGGGCACACCAGAACCATTCAGAAGCTCAGAAGGAGTAGTGTCAGGGAAGGCCTATAAGAGTTGCTAAACACTCTGAAGAATATTTACCAGAGTTATTGATTACTTTGAGGGATCTACAAGGAGTGCATTGAGTAGGCACAAGGAGTGCGCGAGAACTCTATCTTGAGTTCTAGGAGGAGGTTACTAGGAGGGAACATCATAAGATATATATCATGAGGATATTCGAGTGCAAATCTTCGCAGAGAGCGCAAGTGAACTTTTAGAGTTCGGGTTTCAAGGGTGAAGCTAGTGCAAGAAGGGCACTGAGGACCGTTACAAAGTCCATAAGCTCAGGAGGATGAGCACAGAGTGCCAAGAGGGCACACAAATCACTTTGAAGGAACAAAGGGCCAAGATCCTTAGAAGTTTGAGCAAGCATAAGCTCAAGAGAGATAGCACAAGTATGCATAGAGATCCTGTAAGGTGTTTACAGGTCAAGGACCTTCAAGGTTTAGATTATTGAGAAAGCATAAGGAGCATGCAGGAAGATTTTCAGAAAAATATTTAATTCTGAAGTCTTTGGAACTTCAGGGAGCGCAAGGAGAGTGCCAAAGGGTGGACTTACTTCAAGTCCAAATCTCAAGAGGAATAACACAAGGTGTGCGCAAGTGGACTTATTTCAAAGTCCAAATCTGAGGAGAAACAACGTGAGTAAAGTCCGAGGAGTCATCCTTGCAGGAGAAACATCGAAGGTTAAGCCTTCAAAAATTTGTTGAGAAATCCTTCTTTCGAAGGAAAGTGCAGCAACATAGGAGGAGAATCAACAACAACCGTCAGATCTTCTATCGGGAGAGATATGGACCGTCAAATCAGAGTCAAGAACGAAGGAGGAGCACACAAGAAGAGAATAGATCCCATCTGTTGGATATGAGTGCATGGATCGACGACCATCTAATCTAGGTAAGTTGCACGAGGTTTAATCCCTCGAAATCCTTTCAACTTCGCAAGTTCGAAGTTTTTCATTTTTATGCACAGAGGAGACAAGTTTGTCGAAACCCCAAAGCCCGAAGTGGATTTGAGTCGTCTGATTTCTAGGGACACATGTCAACAGATCGATGGATTCGGAGGACCAACTATCGGGGAGAACAAAGGAGAGGATCATTCAAATCTCTCGAAGCTTCGAAGAGTGGAGCAGATCCTCACCGTCGAATGAGAGGACACGTGGCAATAGATCGGGAGGTTCGAAGGATAGACACTCCAGGGGATTCATGAAGTGGTTTGGTACAGAGGTTCTCGAAGCCCGGAGGCCGGAATTCAATCATGGTCGTTGGTCTCTAAAGAAATGTGGAAGAAGATATGTCGTCCAAAGGTATAACACTCCGAAATATAATTGGTCAAGGAGGCGTGTAGGTTCTCGAAGTCCCGGGAGCCCGAAGAAAATCTGGACCATTGGATCCAGTGGACACATGGCAGACGATTAGAACCTTCATCATTTTGGAGGTTCGAAAGAACAAAAGATTGGAGCAGCTAGGACTCTCGAAGCCCAGAGTCCTGAAGTCATCTAGGCTATCCATTAAAGGAAACACGCGTCATCAGATCAGGAGGTCCTGAGGATGGACACTCTGGGAGAATAGAGGTAAGCAGGGTTCGATCTCTCCAGAGTCCCGAAGTCCAGAGTTGATCTGGACTGTTGATTTTCAGAGGACACGCGACAACAGATCCAGAGGTCTGGCACTCCAGAGGAAATAGGGTGCAATGTTGTTAAGGACTCCCGAAGGCCCGAAGGTCGCAATCAATCCTAGTCATCTGTTGGAGGAGGATGTGTGGTGAAATATTCCAAGTTTGGGGACGTGGCACTTTGGTAAATTTGGGTTGTCGTGCAGACAAGAACAAAAGCCCCGAAGTCCCGAAGGCATCCTAGTTGTCGATCAAGAAGGGGAAATGTGGAGGAAGGAGAGGTCTTTCGGCGTTTTGGCATCGAGAAATATGAAAAGTCATTTGTGTGCATGACCAAAGGAAATCGTTGAAGGCCTAAAGAGAAGAACATGATTCGTTGATCTGTCGGAGTATTTTGGATCGTCGATTTAAACACTTGGGCGCATTCGCTGATACGGTGATCTGGGAAATTTGTGGAAAAAGGTTGTGGACAAATCGTCGAAGGGTGAAGTGTCAAATTAGCGCTTGGTCACATCCCTTGGTCATGTGAGATGTTGGTCGAAGAAAAGGGGATAGGGGCCCAAAACTTGTTTTTAAAAGAAAAGGGGCTTAGTGAGCACCCGCGGGTTCATTCTTGGACTTGCGCATGAAAATTTGAGGACCTATGTAAAGGATTTTTGGGGCTCAGCAGGGCCCGAAGAGATGATCCAACTCCCGATTGTGAACGATCCTAGACCAGGAGGTCACACGGACCCTAGGAGAGGGTGGGGTCTGCATCAAATATCAAGGAAATCTAATATTGTTCTTATAGATCCAGAGGTTCTAGAACCACGAGGATATGGAGATGTGGAGCCACCAAATTTGGATGAGGCATCAGACTAGAGATTTTGTTTTTTACCATGTTTTTTTTGTGCATCTTCCTCTATATTTTGTATTTTTTCCTCTCTTCCTTGGAGACCTTAGTTAAAATTGTGATCCCAATGGACCCCTTCCTGTCATCACTATCCATTACACCACAAAGATGCCTCACACGGGTATATGAATCGACAAAAGCTTTTCCATTATGACAATCATGAGGACAAAACAATTCAACCGTTCAACCACCTTTCCCGTCCTCAACTTTTATCACACATTTCCATAAGGGAAACCTTGAGGGTTTTCCACCTTGATTTCCCTCTTCACCCTCTTTATCATCTTCAAACCCTTCACCATATTCATATTATGGGTCATCATGAGAATGAACAATATCCTCTTCTTCTCTCTAATGCCTATTTCTGGACAAGACCATGAGAACCAAAAAAGGAATGATAAACGACAAGAAGACCATTTTCCTCAAGTTTTAGATGAACAACCTGCAATGAAATGAGGGAGAAGAAGGAATGGGAAAGAGTAGGAAAGGAGAAAAAAACCATAAACATTTAACAAAGTTAACCCAAACAAATGAGGGAGTTGGGGTTTGGGATTACCTCTTCAGCTCTTGAAACTTGAGATAGATGGTTGCCTTTGTTCTCTCTTCCAAGCTCCTCTTTTCTAACTCTTCCAAGCTCTCATTTTCTCTCTCCTCCAAGATCTCACAAATGTGCACTCTCCAATCTATTCTTTGTTCTCTCCTCCTCTCCAAGATCAAGTAAACATAGATGAAAGAATCAGGAGAAATAGCTCCTTTATTCTCCTCATTTATTTCCCATAAACCCTAAGCCTAGGGTAGGACCCACCCTTTTCCTAAATCATAAATTTTTTTATAAAAAATGTGATTTTTTTTCCTTCGTGTCGAAGCGTTCGGGTCCCTCAGGAAGCACGTGCGAAGGGTGCCCATAACGCCTTCAGAGCATGCTCTAGCATTTATGAAGTGCCTCTGGAAGCGTGACACTTCCAAATTGGTAGGAAGTGTGTTTTGTAGGCTAGATCGCGCTTCATAAATTCGGAAGTGCGCTCTGAGGCAAGCTTCCTATGCACTCGCGCTTAGAGTGAGCTTCCAACATTAGAGCCGGGGGGTGCGCTCTTGGTAACTCTGCTTCAAACTAAGGAAACTAAGCTACCCTAACCTAGAGGGAATCCCTACAAGTCAATATAACCTAATCAACTGTAGTAATGGGAGAGTCACTTGGACTAGGTTGACTAAGAAAACTAGCAAATTTTACCAACTCACTCTCAATGTTGAAAACAGATTGAAGTGTGCAAGTTGTTTGCTAGATTGAACAAGCCTTAGAGGATGTGTTATTTAGACAAATATGTTTTTTATGATTATGCTTGGATTGGTAACTCTGCTTCAGACTAAGAAAACTAAGCTACCCTAACCTATGGGGAATCCCTACAAATCAATATAACCTAATCAACCGTAGTAATGGGAGAGTCACTTAGACTAGGTTGACTATGAAAACTAGCAAATTTTACCAACTCACTCTGAATGTTGAAAACAAATTGAAGTGTGCAAGTTGTTTGCTAGATTGAACAAGCCTTAGAGGATGTGTTATTTAGATAAATATGTTTGTTATGATTATGCTTGGAAAAAAGATAGAAATGAACTTAATTGATTACAATAGTTCAAAGGAACATTTTTCATTCACATACATCTAGTGACACTTAAAATAGAAAGGCACCATGATACTTGGATAGATATAACCATAAATCTTGAAAGGACAATGTGATGAAATCAAAGCTGCAGCAAAATAAAACACACATATACACTACTTTATGCAAAGCAAGGGACACTAGGAGCTTATGCTCAAGATATCTCTGAAGGATCAATCATATTACTAAATCGCCATTCCCATGTGTTACATTTTAGTCTGCAAATGGTCCCTTATATAATAGTAGTTGACCATAAAAGCTATGTCATAATTAGATAATTAGTTCAAACCATATGCATAACTATCTCCACAATATCTCCTAAAATCTATCAACAAATCTCCATGAGTCTCTCAACATATCTTCATCCCTAACCTCTCTCATTTCTTCTCATCTCTAATTCATACATAGACTCCTAGCATTAGTCTACCCCATCACAAAGACATTGTTTAATTTATTATTAAATATCACAAGTTTAGGAATTAATCCTTCATACGAGTACTTGCAATCTTCATTGAATTGGTCCCTTCTTTATCTTTATGCTATTTGCATTCATCACTCTTCATCTACAATATTTGGTCTTCTTCATTTTCATCTTGTACCTGCAAAATATAAACATTGTTGAAGTCCATATAAAAAAATAACCATTTGCTGGAATACATGGGTCACCAGTCATTGTATCAGTCGGTTCTTTAGGAAACTCTTTCTCGTACATGGTTCATCAACCATTCTTCCATCACAAGTTTTCGTACATGTACCTTTTACTCCCCCTACATCATAATCACCATCATCCTTATCCTAAGTTTTTGGCTTACTGGTAACCATGTTCTCTATGCTTTTGCATTAGACTACCAAGGAACAAAAGAATTATTCATGGGATCATGTCCATGAGTTCATCAATGCTAGTAGATTGGCTCCTCTAACCCACTCTTCCTATGGCTCTATCTTCCATCTCGCAAACTTTTGTTTCATAGTTTGCTCCACAAAAGTTCCTTTTTCATAACTTGTAATTTCCCTTTCATGCTCAACTACTCAAGTCCTTTTTTCGTGACTTGAAATCTCTCTGGCTACCTCAAATCTTTTTTCATTTGTAGATTGCCTCAAATTGGTGGTTCTGCCCATAGTCGAGCTTCTCCTTATAATATAACAAATTATGGGGAATACATGTCTCATCGGGATTATATTAGGTACTTACAATTTCATATACATCTTAGGCTACTCTAGCCATTTTACAACATATGAACAAGACCATTTTCTTATTAGAACATTATTTAAGGACCATTAAACTTCTTACGGATGTCTTTTCCATGGATTTATTGTATCTGCATCAACACATAAAAATATTTATTCTTTACCTTGCTTTGCTTCCTTCTTCTTCCTTTTTCTTTGTGTCTTACGATTTTCTTCCACTGCTTCATTCCTCTTGCATTTTGCTTATGTGCTTTGCTTCTACTGCTTCACTTTTCATGTCTTATATTTATTTTCATCATGTGTAGGAGTCTACATTCTACTTTCTTCTTCTTACACCTTCTTTCATCTTGCTTTTGTTGCATCATCGTTGTCACATTATGCTTCTTATTTCACCTTTCTATGGCATTTTCCTTCTACTAATCCCTATATGTCATTTCTCAATATCTTGTACCTTTCTCTGAGCCTCAATGTGTTGACCTTCTTCCTTGACATATATTTTCCACCTTGCTAGGTACCTCACCTAGGTTCTCTCTTTCTCTGAACTTGGTCTTTTGGTATTTATGGTCCTTATTCACCTTGGAAATTTTCTCTAAACTCTTTACTCTTCGAGCTTCAATAGATGTAGGGATTCTTCTTTCCATATGCTTCTTTCATGGATTCAACATCATCTTCTCATAGGTGATTTTAGGGGCGAAATTTCGCCCATGGGCGAAATTTAGAGGTTTGGAATTTTAGTTGGGCGAATTATTTACATAGAGAGGTTTTTTTGGTTTACCTATATATAGCCCCAAATTTGTTTTCAAATATATATATAT